>CM059197.1:52641059-52882982 GCA_030323885.1 Branchipolynoe longqiensis
TCAGATAGTGTTTGCCAGGTTGATTGATTGATTGATTGGTGGTTGCTTTACACCGTGTCGGCAGCATAGGCCATATTCACGGCGAGAAATGTTTGTTTTTTGTTCAAACCATCGCTTTTACATGTAAAAGCAGACAGTCAATTATGTGCCAATAGACACTAATTAAATTAGAAAGCTCACAATCATATATTTGTGGTCAAGGGAAACAAATTCCCATAGAAAAAGAAAAGTTTTATTAATAATTGATAGAATCCATTTAGTAAACTATATAAGGTGGTACAGTCCAGCTGCCCTCAAAAAGGCTAAAATGTTTTCCTGTTTTACCTTAGTTGTTTGTTGTTGTTTTACGTCCTAGCAACATCTAAGGTCATATCAGGACGGGTACCGACTTGTGACAGTGCGCAGTCATGGCAACTTTATAGTGCTGCCCCACTGGGAAACCAGGCCGCCGGCACCATGACCTGGTATCCCACTCAGTCACATTATCCTGACACTGAGCACACCAGTCCTTGCCCTATCCTAATAATGCCGAGCGCCTGGCTAGGAAGCAACAAGTATCAATTTTAAAGTCATTGGTTTGACTCGACCGGGACTCAAACCCACGACCCCATGATCTACCAGCACGGGAGATGGACGCTCTAACTCATTCGGCCATCCCGTCTGGGTCATGCATACTGTCTGCAGTGTAGAACCGTTGGCGCAGGGCCAAAAAATCAACGCAACTTAGTAAAATGTGTTTGAGTGTCAGTGGGGACTGACACCCAATACATTCAGGAGGAGGTTCCCCCTTGAGCAGAAAAGCATGTGTAAGCCACGAGTGGCCAATACGGCAGCGGCTAAGGACCACTTGGTCCCGCCGACCTCCCGCATGAGTCTGTGGTGGCTTTCCCACAGATGGTTCAATTTCTTTAAGTTTATTAATGTTTTCATCCCACTCATGTTGCCATTTGGATTTTATGTGGGTGGCTATTAGTGGTTTCAGATCAGAGTGAGGGATCAGACACGGTTCAAGATCATAGTTCAGGGCCTTCTTCGCAGCCCGATCAGCTCGTTCGTTTCCTTGTATGCCGGCATGGCCAGGCACCCAGCAGAGGTGTATATCATACCCATCCGTTGTCAGTTGGTTCATTTTATAAATGACCGTTGCTAGAATAGGGTGATTCGTTTTCAGTCCAGCAACAGCCAGGAGGCAAGAGAAGTTTGCCAGGAATTGACGTCTTTTGGTTTGACAAGTTCACATAATGGTGCATCATTCCCACATATTATACATGTGACACGTTCAATTTTTGCCTGGATAGGACATTCAGCCATGACAACATGCAGTTGGTTTTGTCGGAAATTCGATCTGGAATGATATGACATGTTCATGAAAATAACGCGATGCTTACAATGGTGCATTGTTATTTGGGCCTAAAAAATACCTCGGTTTGCGGCTACAGCAGAAAAAAGTTGAACGTCGGTAGGTTGGCAAAAGTTTAAACAAATTTTCTTTTCTTTTGCCGACATGAAAAATAATTGAAGGTTGGCAAAAGTTTTTATTTTATTTTGTTTTGTGTTGCGACACACAAAACAAATGAAGTTTCAGGCCGTTTGGTGCACAAGATAGGTTATTTTGGGTGAGCAGTCTGTGAAGGGCCACACTTATTAACACAACATAACAAAATAATAACGATAATGATATATGAACCATGCATTTTTGTATCTTCAAGGAACTCCTGTCAAAATAAAAATTCTGAAGGTCGCGGTTCAATTTGAAGGTCGGTCGCAAATCGGAAACATGTTAATATTATTTTTATTTTTTCAATAAAAATGTTGAGACTTGCATTTGAAATTGAAGGCCGGTCGGGAATCGGAAACAGAGGTATTTTTTTACGCCTTGTGGTAGGCCAACATGGATTGTCACTATTTCAGATTCACAGCCAACCATAAATCACAATCTTCCATCTGACTAACCACCCCTCCCACCCCCCTTCAGCCACATTGTGATATTATCATTCAATAATGACATGCCTGAAGCATCTGCTACATGCAGGACATAATCAATGAAGGCCCATTTAGAACTAACTGTGCAGCTACCAGCAAACCATGTAGTGACAATGCACAACTTTTAACATCCATGTACATTATGTACACCATTTATACAAGCTCGGTAGAGAAACATGCAACAGGTGTTATACTTAACATACATTTTTTTTAGAATGGTCAAGACTGCTTCAGAATACTTACAGTTTTACAGTGTCCTGATATTTTGACAATGCCCAACACTATAGCCAAGCCATGACGGAAATGATACAAAACATATGATAGCCTTCCATGTGCTACTTTCACTTTCACTTTGAATTGACTGTTCAGTGGGGTGGCACCACCAATGTGTGTTGTGGTAGGTAATTAGATCAACTGAAACTTACATTACTAATCTCTGATCGACCAAAGTTGAGCTCGATTTCTAAGGGCCTGTCAGGGAGGTAATTGTGTCTTTGATCCCTTGGTGCTACTCAAGCCACTTAATCATGAACCAGTAGGGGAATGGCATTTCATTCATGGCTCGTACCAGTAGGCCTACTCAATTTTTAAGTTGGTTCATTTTCTAGGATTGGCACTTCATTAACCTGGAATGACATAAAAAATCATTGTCAGATTTCATGTTTGGTTTAGTACTGGTATGGTTGAGTTTACTTAGTTTCTTTCATAGCTCATGAAAGTTGCTAGGAGGCCTACCTATAACAGAAAAATGGGGGTGCTCCCTTCAAGCTCAACTTCAGGAGTAGTAATGAATGAGAACAAAGTAAAGTACAAATAGTAATGAATGACATTGTTATAAAATGTAACTGTTAGGGCCAGGTACTGGGTTTCCTGCAAATAGTTTTTACCCCTACCCCAAACTGGTAAAAAAGGTTATTTTTAGTACAATGTTAAAAATGTGCCTATGGAATCAAATAAAGTTGAAATCTATCAATATAACACTTGTTGTGGATGTCTAATAAACCCCTCCATATGATCCAACATATAATTTGACCAAAATGAATCCTGGCATGAATTGGCGGACAACTTATTAACATAGATCGTGAAAAAAACGTGAAACATGTGACTTATTTTTAGAAATCTTAAATTTTTGAACAGATAATAATAACCAAATATAGCAAATCATACACTGCCAGATGCAGAATGTTATTATGAACATTTTAAGCCATTTTGCATGTTGATAGGTCATTCTGGTGAGAAGTTATGCAAGTTTTCTTGATTCTCTCCATTTCCATGAAATAACAGTGGCCATCTTTAAAGATGTAGTACATGTATGTATTTGTGTAATACATGTATGTGTGTGTATGTATGTTTGTATGTGTGTAACATATATATATATATATGTACGTATGTAATTATGTATTTATGTAATGTATGTATTATATATGTATGTATGCGTGTATGTATGTATATTTATGGGGGGAAATCTAATTATTCAACAATCAAGGGTGGCCTTTTCAAGGCATTCTGTTAAATTGTCCATGCATTTTTAGGCAACCATTGATTTTTACTAGCCAAGCTCCATACTGAAGTCGTGGCTTGTGAACGTGAGGCTGTCATCCCGACGCCACCGGCCACGTAACCAGACGGCCGAATGAGTAGAGCGTCCGTCTCCTGTTTTGGGAGATGGGGAGATCCGAACCCATGAGTTTCTGGTTTCGAATGCTGGTCGAGTCAAACCAATGACTTAAAAATTGATAATTGTCGCTTTCTAGCCTGGCGCTTGGCATTATTAGGATAGGGCAAAGACTAGTTGGCTCAGTGTCAGAATAATGTGACTGAGTGGGATATCCAGTCATGGTGCTGGCGGCCTGGTGTCCCAGTGAGGCAATCCTATAAAGTCACCATGAGTGTGCACTGTCGCAAGTCGGTCCCCATCCTGATATGACCTTAGATGTTGCTGGGACGTAAAACAACAACAAACAAACAAACCCCGGCCACCCCACCCCGACCCTCACGTTCTGTACGTGGTGGTGGTCGGCTGCGTTGTGGGTCTAGACCTCCTTATGGACTTGGATCTAGCCTGGTTAGATCCCAGTTCGGTTGCAACCAATATCCTTTAATCTCATTAGTGGTGAAGACAACAGTCTGACGCCTACGTCACCTCCCCCCACCCCCACCCCCACCCCCATCTCCCCCACACCGGACCCGGTGGCCGAATCGGTAGAGCGCAGGTCTAATTCCCAGTCGAGTCAAATCAATAACTTACTAAATTGATACCTGTCGCTTCCTAGCTTGGCACTCCGCATTACTAGGATAGGGCAAGGACTGGTTGGATTAGTGTCAGGATAATGTGACTGAGTGGGATATCAGGTCATGGTGCCAGCAGCCTGATTTCCCAGCGGGGCAGCACTATAAAGTCGCTATGAGTGTGCACTGTCACAAATCAATAGTCATCAAGATATGACCTTAGACGTTGCCAGGACGTTAAACTAACCCCCCCCCCCCACACACACACACACTTTCCATCCCGTCAGAGCAGACAGCCAACATATTGATAACTGTAAACAGCAAGGTTTGTCTGTTTGCTGGGAATTTACGTCCTAGTAACATCCAAGGTCACATAAGGACGAACACCAAGTTGTGACAGTGTGGTGCCCGATACCCCACTCAGTCACACTGACCTGATATTAAACACAGTAGTTGTTGCCGCGTGCCAGACAAGGTGGTGACACGTTTCAATTTGGTCAGTTATACACACTTTATATGTCCTACAAACACATAGTATCAATGTTGTGCTACTGTCATGCGTGGTGTGTGTGTGTGTGTGGGGGGGGGGGGTGATGGAAATGGGAAATATTGCGACTAGATGTCTCCCTGATGTCTTTGTTTGTTATTTGTTTGTTGTTATTTTACATCCTAGCAACATCCTAGGTCATATCGGGATGGGTACCGACTTGTGACAAGGCGCACTCATGGCGACTTTATATTGCTGCCACACTGGGAGATCAGGCCACCAGCACCATAACCTGATATCCTACTCAGTCACATTATCCTGACACTGAGCCAACCAGTCATTGCCCAATCCTAATAATGCAGAATGCCTGGCTAGGAAGCGACACGTATCAATGTTTAAGTCATTGGTTTCAATCGACCAGGGTTCGAACCCACGATCCCACGTCTACCAACACGTCTAGTCTCTCCATGATGTCACCACCCTAGCCACGCCTACCTGTCTATGCGGCTCCTTGCCTGAGAGGTGAGTGCAGACTACTACACTAGTCCCCCTGGATTTGTAAGTCAATCAGAATTATTAGGATAGGGTAAGGACTGGTTGGCTCAGTGTCAGGATAATGTGACTGAGTGGAATATCAGGTCATGGTGCTGGTGGCCTGATTTCTCAGTGGGGCAGCACTATAAAGTCGCTATGAGTGTGCACTGTCACAAGTCAATACCCGTCCTGATATTAGCTTAAATGTTGCCAGGACGTAAAACAACCAAACAACCCAGTAAGGCAGCACTATAAAGTCGCAATGAGTGTGCATTGTCACAAGTCGATACCCGTCCTGATATGACCTTATATGTTGCCAGGACGTAAAACTCCCAACAACCAACCAACGTAGAGACCTGGTCAAAAAGCGCATATCGGGAAATAACTACTTTATACATATATATATTTGAATACGAAGGATGCCAGTGGTATGGCTTTGCCGGTGTCATGGTATAAAACCCCGGCCCGATCGCAGCCCCTGCCGTGAAGACAGTTGACTAAGCATTTATTTTTGTAAAATAAATTTAAAAGCTTTCATTGGATCGATTAAAAATATCTTAATGCGCGATTGAAGAGGAAGATCTGAAGTATTTAATGTAACCTAAGAGCAATTTATGCTGAAAGTATTAAAAACAGAGATAATAGTGAAAGTTGGGATATTCTGAGTGTCAGTGCAATCTTCATACAGAAAAAGTGAAATATCTCTAAAGCTACACCACTTAGAAACAAGCTGCTTGGTACACATATAGAAAACATATTCGACGGATAGATTATATTAAATTTATACGGTTAGGGTTGTGCATTTCTATTAATCTTTAATAGACACTGGCAGTGTGTATTTGTTCTGCAGCCGATCTGCGCTTGTTTACAAACTCTGTGCATGCGCAGAAGCCATGGCAGGGGCTGCGATCGGGCCGGGGTTTTATACCACGACACCGGCAGGGTGTACGGAGGAAGACCCGGGCCAGCACCCCGTCCGTCAGGGAGTTAAATTGGAGAGAAAACCTCAAAGCCACACTGTGAAGTCTACTGACCCCACACACAACTCAGCCACGAACTGCTTTTGCAAATCTTTTTTAAAAATTGTTAATGAATTTCTTTTTGTTGTTGTTCTTGTAAACATTTGTATTCATCTAAATACAGTAGTCTTTTTTTCAGCGCTGAAGCACTGGTCTTCCAACCTCTTGCTGCTTATCGGAAACAGTAGCGTATGTGGCGGCAGTGGGTTTCCTCCAAAGAAATATGTCAGAATGAACATATTATGAAATCCCGTTAATCGGAGAATTTCACAATAGTCAATAATGAAAATCAATGCGCTCTAGAAGCGTTGCTAAATAAAACAAACTTTCCTTTTTGCACTGATCCTTGCCCTATCCTAGTAATGCTGAGCATTTAATTACAAGAACATTCTCAAATTAATAAAATAGTGTTATTACATTCAGCTAATTAAGAGTTTGTGGTATATCTGGTCAGTGTCTGCATTCAGTGTTTGCATTTTAATGTAGGTGGTGTCTTAGTTAATTTTCTAGGCAGGAGTATGTTGGTATAGTCTGTTTTTTTTTGGTGTTTTTTTTTGGTTCAAGTATTTATTCATCGAATAATATCTTTTGTCAGCGCCAGAGCACTGGTCTTCCGGCCGTACAGTACAATTCCTTAATACATAAATGAAACTACTATCAGTCGTAATAGCGACTGTATGCAAATCCTGTTTGTTACTAAAAGTATTATACATTTTATAAATGAAGTATCAGCTGTAGTAGTAACTGCGTACTAAAAGTATTATACATTTTATAAATGAAGTATCAGCTGTGTACAAGTCCAGTCCAATAAAAGTATCATGCATAAATGAAACTACTATCAGTTGTAATAGTGACTGCATGCAAATCCTGTTTGTTACTAGAAGTACTATACATTTTATAAATGAAGTATCAGCTGTAGTAGTAACTGTGTACAAATTCAGTCCAACAAAGTATCATGCAAATTCAGTCAACAATATGTATTACATGGGTATAGAAAGAAATATATCAAAATATATATACCTATTTTCAAATACATGCACAGTATATATGCAAATCAGTGGGTCCGATCACAATTAATATGCTGGTAGCCAGCAAATACCTACACTGATTTTCCCATAAATGTAAGTCATCATATACTGAAGGATATGGTATGATGGTGACAAGAACACTAGATGTCAATGTGTATGATGTTAATTTTGCAATACTGTTTAGGTTAGATAAAAGATTCACCCGGTACTTGTAGCACACGGGTGAAGGACAACGTGGTGTAAATACGGGCAAAAATAGGTTTAGTATGGAACATGAAGTAGAAACTGTGTCTCCAGTATCAAATGGTTATCCATATAGGCACAGAGTTGGTGAAATGGGAGAGAATGCAAAAGACAAGATGGCGGCCGCAGAACGCCGTCGATTTCACTTTTAAATCTTATTAAACTAGATATTATATTATATTTTTCAACTCAAAGGTAGCGGGCTATCAATAAGACATATGTAAAGAATAAATGTTGCTTCTTAGATTGTGAAATTAGGCTCTCAATTCATTGACCTGTTTTTTCGACAGCTTTTACATAGGGTTGGTGTGCACCCCTACTGCAGCTGTACGGGGTGAATCTTGTATCTGGGTTTAGGTATGATCCAAATTGAGCTAACTGAGTGGTTGTGATGTATCTAGTTTGTAGCAAGCGTTCAGTGTGTGCATTAGTATAGGACAGTGTGGATTTTGGTCAAATGCTAAGGGATGTATGGAGGATTTGGTTATTTACTAGCATGTCACCGCTCCAACTAAATATCGGAATACAAAATAAATCAAAACCCTCAACAAAATGTGTCCAAAGAAATATGAATTCACTAAGCACTAACTGAAAGGCGAGGTTAGCGAAGGGTCTATTTATCAATGGGGAAGAAGTTGAGGAGGAAGAGGAAGGGAAGAGGATAAAGAGCAGTACAAAGAGGAAGGAGGAAGGAGGAATGAGGGGGAGAAGGAGGGACGAGAGCGGAGGGAGGAGAGATGAGGAAGGAGGGAGGAGAGGTAGGAGGGAGGAAGGAGTAAGAAGGAGGGAGGGGAGAGGAGTAGGAGGAAGGGGGGGGGGGAGGAGGGGAGGAGATGGGGGATGGAGGGGAGTCGGAGGAGGAAGGGGAAGGAAGGAGAGGGGAGGGGAAGGAAGGAGAGATGAGGAAGAAGAGAGGGTGGGGGAGGGAGGAGTAAGAAGGGAGGGAGGGAAGGAGGTGGGAGGGAGGAGGAGGGAGGGAGGGAGGAGGAAGGAGGGGTGAGGGTGAGGAGGAGGCGGGAGGAGGGAGGGAGGAAGGGAGGAGGGGGAGAGGGGGAGGGGGAGGGGAGGAGGAGAGGAGGAAGGCGAAGAGGAAGGAGAGGGGAGGAAGGAGGGAGGAGGAAGGAAAGGAAGGAAGGGAAGGAGGGGGGAGGAAGGAGAGATAGAGATGAGGAAGGAGGAAAAGGAGGGAGGGGTAAGGAGGGAGAGTAAAGGGAGGAAGTAAAGGAGGGAGGAGGAGAGAGGGAGGGAGGAGGAAGGGGGGGGGGGAGGAGGGAGGCGGGAGGCGGGAGGAAGAAGGAGGGGAGGGAGGAGGGGGGAGGGGGGGAGGGGGGAAGAGGGAAGAGGGAAGAGGGAAGAGGGAAGAGGGAAGAGGGAAGAGGGAAGAGGGAAGAGGGAAGAGGGAGGAGGGAGGAGGGAGGAGGGAGGAGGGAGGAGGGAGGAGGGAGGTTTGTTACGGCTTAAGACATATAGACAGCAAATGCAGTGTTGCCAACTCTCACGAATTTCCGGTGAGAATCACAGAAATTGAATGTTCTGCTCAGTCACCTCAGAACTCATGGATCGACCCCCAAATCCCACAAATTTCAGTACTTTTGTATAAAACCCCACGAATTAGTAGTGGCGAACACCAGGATAGGTGTCAAGTATCAATTTTATAAGTCATCTTCACTGTTCCAATAATTTCTATTATTGTCATCAGCTTCATTTATGTTTGTGTACTGTGTATGGAAATTGTGAATAACAAAAATTCTTATTGACTTAATGTCATTGATTTTACTCGGTCAGAGCTTGAACCCACGACCTCCCATATGGGAAACCCAGCCATCACTCTTACGGATTTGGCTATCTCATTTAGGAAAAAAAAAATCAAACATACGTGCGACTGACACTGGTCAACATCCGGTTGAGGAGATGGGCCGAGATGGTGCCCCTGTCACACTACGACGTAATGAGCCAACGTGAGCCTAACGTGGTCATTTTTTGTCATTACGTTGGGTTACGTCATGATGACGTCAGAATGACGTCGAGCTACATCACATTACGTCGTGTTACGTCGAGTTACATCAAGGTTTTGGACATGTTCAAAACTTTCGACGTAGTCGAACGTAAGGGTTTACGTTCGCCGTACGTTGTTCACGTTCAGTGAACGTCAATGACGTTAAACGGACGTTATTTCAACGCTGCTCACTACGTTCAACTACGTTCAACTACGTTCAACTACGTTCAACTACGTTCAACTACGTTCCACTTCGTTGACCCATATTAAACCAAGTGCAAATGCCTACGAGGCTTAATGGGAACGTCAGGAGAACGTCACGAGAACGTCAGGAGAACGAGCATTCAACGTATGTTCAACGTCTCATGACATAGCTAACATCACGTAACGTTCTTCTGGCGATGGAATAACGTTCATAACGTTCCGTGAGCGTAGTGACGTTGTCCTCTCTCGGTGATTGACGGTATCACTAGGCTTTACCAACGTTACGTTCTGTTCCACTACGCTGAATCCACGTTCAACTTGTGCCCAAATTTGCATACTACGCCGAGAAGTTCAACGTTCTTCACGTTCTCCCTACGTTGACGTCGTTACGTCGTAGTGTGACAGCCCCATTACAGAGTACAACAATAATAATTATAATAATTGTGGTGTTCGCTGTGGCGGAGTGGTTAGAGTGTCTGACTTTTTTCTAGGTCAGACTCCTAATCTGAAGGTCAGTGGTTCGATTCCCCGTGCATCCACCTCTACCAATTTGGATTCCCACCGCTCTGTATAACTTACAGCATCATCAAAGGCCGGCTGCTTTCATACCATGTCTATGTGGTGTGGGAGCTATAAAATCCCTTGGGTCGGTAAAAGTAGGATTGGGCTTTCTATCGACAAATCTAATGGTGAAAACAAGTCTATTCAGACTTATCCATGATAGGCAGTATAAATCTTCCAGAAGAATATTCCCTTCCGTATCTCTATACTCGCATGTTATATATCACATATAATATATACATTATACACAATTCTTTACATATTGTGGTATATATAATGGTATATATGTATCCTATATATATAGACAGAAATAGCCGACTCCCCCCTCCTGCCAGAATAATCTCTTGCAACGTACAATCCGTCATAATGAAGGCAGGCCGGATCTAAATCAACTCATTCACTTCGGCCAACTCGGCAGCATTGTCGTCTGCTCTGACCAAATGTCGTCTGCGCGCGCGCAAACTCACTGGAAATGGGGGCCTTTTCTTCGGTTATTCTTCTCTTGCTGTTAACCCACCGAATCATTCACTCATTCCCGATACACAAGTAGAGTATCGCGAGTGTAAGCAGTGGTGAAATTTAACTTGGTGTGCAAAAGAAAAGGCGGCAAATTGAGATGCCCACACCTGTGAGATGTCTTTCTATACTATAGGGCCCAGCAATGGTGAATGGGTTAAGGCGGCCAAATTCCAATTAGTCGCCATGGCGAAGCTTCCTTTGACAGGTAGTCGAATGAGGCATGGTCCAGGCAGGAAACAGCCAGGAATAGACGGCCATATTGGAGTCAATACTTTTAAGAACGTGAACTATGGAAATGGCATAGATTAGTAGTATTATTAATAATGTGCACAGGCAGGCTTCCTTCCAAAGTTCCATGTGGGTAGTTTTCATATAATAGATGATTTCCACCGACCTGCCTATCAATGTATCGTGGATAAGTCTGAACAGTCTTGTTTTCACCATTAGACAGCTGGTCGATAGAAAACCCAAGCCTACACTTTTACCGACCCAAGGGATTTTTAACCTCCCACACAACATAGGCATGGTATGAGAGCAACTGGCCTTTGATGACATTGTAAGTTATACAGAGCAATGGAAATCCAAATTGGCAGAGCTGATGGCATGGGGAATCGAACAACCAACCTTCAGATTAAGAGTCCGACCTAGAAAAAAGTCAGACACTCTAACCCCTCTGCCACAGAGTGGCTTCCTGTGCGTGAGTGTGGACAGGATTTTATAGAAGATTTCCACCACCAACCAACCCTCTGATGCAGGTCCGGATTAAAGCCAATTGGAGCAATTGCTCCCAATTGGGCCCCCATGCCCAAAGGGCACCCCGTGCTAGGGTAATCTACTCTAGTCTTGTAAATCATGTCGCTAAAACACACCTCGGCTGTGAACCTGGGGGCCCCGCCAAAAAAATTTCCAATCGGATCCCGCTGCTCCTAAGGCTGACCCTGCTCTGGTGACAACGGCAAGAACTAATGTTGTGGGTAGCAGCTCAAAGTGCATGCGTCTTGGAAAAGGTCTATAAGCTTCCGTTAACAATTGACAACACCTGAATAGATTTTTCAACGGGAACAAAATTGCAAATTACTATTTGGCCGTGACATTACGCAGACGCCATCGCAAAGATTCAGAAAGAAGTGCCATAGAACGCTGTGGTTGGTTGGATGGTTGTTGGAGTTTTACGTCCTGGCAACATCTAAGGTACACTGTGCGTAAGGCCCGTAATTAAAGTTGCATAGTCCGATGGTTGTTTCTTTTAGATAAATATATTATTAGGTTATTAATGTACCTTAGAACATCTAATGTACCTTCCAACATCTAAGGTCATATCAGGACATGTACCAACTTGTGACAGTGCACACTCATGGTGACTTTATAGTGCTGTCCCTCTGGGAGACCAGGCCACCAGTGTAATGACCTAATATTCCACTCAATTACATTATCCTGACACTGAGCCAACCCGTCCTTGCCCTATACTAATAATGCTGAGCGCCTGGCTAGGAAGCGACAAGTATACATTTTTAGGTCATTGGTTTGACTCGATCAGGGTTCCCGCCTGGTGCACAACTAATACCCCTGTCACACTACGACGTAAGAGCCAACGTAAGACTGGCGTAGGTGACTTTTAGTCATTACGTTGAGGTACATTGGGTTACGTTATGATGACGTTGGTTGTTGGTTGGTTGTTGGTTGGTTGGCTTTTGGTTGGTTGGTGGGTTGGTTGGTTGGTGGGTTGGTTGGTAGGTTGGTTGGTGGGTTACTTGGTTGGTTGGTGGGTTGGTGAGTTGGTTGGTGGGTTGGTGGGTTGGTTGGTGAGTTGGTGGGTTAGTTGGTTGGTTGGTGGGTTAGGTGGTTGGTTGGTGGGTTGGTTGGTGGGTTGGTTGTTGGTTGGTTGGTTGTTGGTTGGTGGATTGGTGGGTTGGTTGGTTGGTGGGCTAGTTGGTTGGTTGGTGGGTTAGTTGGTTGGTTGGTGGGTTGGTTGGTGAGTGGGTTGGTTGGTTGGTTGTTGGTTAGTTGGTTGTTGGTGTGTTGTGGATTGGTTGGTTGTTGGTTGGTTGTTGGTTGGTTGGTTGTTGGTTGGTTGTTGGTTGGTTGGTTGGTGGGTTGGTCAGTTGGTGGGTTAGTTGGTTGGTTGGTGGGTTAGTTGGTTGGTGGGTGGGTTGGTGGATTGGTTGGTGGGTTGGTTGTTGGTTGGTTGTTGGTTGGTTGTCAGTTGGTTGTGGATTGGTTGTTGGTTGGTTGGTTGTTGGTTGGTTGGTTGTTGGTTGGTTGGTTGTGGATTGGTTGTTGGTTGGTTGGTTGTTGGTTGGTTGTGGATTGGTTGTTGGTTGGTTGTTGGTTGGTTGTTGGTTGGTTGTTGGTTGGTTGTTGGTTGGTTGACTGTTGGTTGTTGGTTGATTGTTGGTTGGCACGTCCTCTCTTGTTGCAACAACGCTTTACCGACGTTATGCTCTCGTCAACTACGCTGCATCGACATCCAACTTGTGCCAAAATTTGAATACTACGCCGAGAAGTTCGACGTAATATAATTATTTTCACGTTGTGCCTTGGCTGACGTCGTTACGTCGTAGAGTGACAGGGCCATAAGTTGGCTATGTAGGATCAAACATAAGTAAGCATTTTGATTTCCAAAATTTGACGCTTTCACCAGATTATGCAGTTTTAAGTAACACTGCTCAGGGCTAGGTTTAGTCATCTGATTGAACCCGAATCGTACTGCTTACGACTCCTTAATTGGGTACTGGGATTACAGGAATCAGATTGGAACAGTCCCCTATTATCGCCCATTCCAGTTGAGTGCGACGTGGATTTAAGGTTCGGCGCTGTGCAGCGTGCAATTAGCTTCACTCGAATGTCAGGCATGTCTTGCTTGTCATATGTGGGTCATTCATTAGTTGGATTGGTTGTTGGGGTTTTACGTCCTGGCAGCATCTAAGGTCATATCAGGACTTGTGACAGTGCACACACATGGCGACTTTAAAGTGCTGAACCACTGGGAGACCAGGCCCCCAGCACCATGACCTGATATCCCACTCAGTCACCTTATCCTGACATTGAGCCAACCAGTCCTTGCCCTATCCTAATAATGCCAAGCGCCTGGCCAGGAAGCAACAAGTATAAATTTGGTAAGTCATTAGTTTGACTTGACCAGGATTGGTTAGTTGGTTGTTGGAGTTTTACCTCCTGGCAACATCTGAGGTCATATCAGGACGGACTCAACCAGGAATTGAACTCCCAATCTTCCGCACGGGAGGCCTGCGCTCTACCGATTTACATTCATTTAATGCTGGGTAGATAATCCATCCTGTGAATAGATTATTTCTACTGAAAGCCATCACTTACCAGCATATTAATTTCTAATGATTGCTTGAGGTTTTAGAGCCTATAAACTTATGAGGTGATATCAGGACGCGTATTGACCTGTGACAGTGAACATTCATAGTTGAGGCACTGAGGTACATACTGTAGTAGTCCGTACATGAGCTCCACAACCACACAGTGGCTGCAGAGACTACACAGTCTACTGTTGCAGTTCTTCTGCATCAGGTGGCAGAATGCTAGCCAGTGGGCAAGTCCCCATGTGGACTGCCGCTACTGCATCCGGCTAGCGGCTCCTGCTGCTGTAAGTGGTTACCTATGACTTGACGAGGTAGTGGGCGGGTCACATGGTCTTGTGACGCCATGGTGGGCGGAGATCGACATTAAACGTTAGAAATGTACGTTACTGTATTCTCTTCATTCTACCATGGGTGCTACAAATACAGACCAGGGAGGAACCAGCCTTACATGGCCTGTCACAACACCATACGGCTTGCACCATGATGTACTAACCTACTCAGTCACATTATCCGGCACTGAACAAACCAGTCCTAATAATGCCGAGCGCCAGGTATCATCTTTGTAAGCCCTTGTTTTGACTCGGTCAGTTTGACTCGCCCATGGTTCTCGTGCGGCAGGTGGCGGGTTCGAACCCCGGTCGAGTGAAAGCAATTAGGTAAAAATGAGTACTTGTCACCACTTAGTCCAGAGCTCGGCATTGCTAGGATAGGGCTAGGGACCATGGCATGAGGAAGACCAATTTTCCACGATTGTGATTTCCAATGAATGTAACCAAATAAACAAACAAGCAAAAAATAAAACCCTACATCTAAGACAGACCGAGCACATTGATCTTTACTTGTCTCCTAAAATTTTCACTTTTCCAGATTTGCCATTTGCATATATTTATATAATATACATAATATAACTATATATGCTTTGTTTGTTTGTTGTTTTACATCCTAGGAACATCTAATGTCATATCAGGATGGGTACCAACTTGTGACAGTGCTCACTTTATAGTGCTGCCCCACTGGGAAATCAAGCCGCCAGCACCATGACCTGATATCCCACTCTGTCACATTATCCTGATACTGAGCCAACCAGTCCTTGCCATATCCTATTAATGCAGAGCACCAGGCTAGGAAGTGACAAGTATCAAATTTTAAAAGTCATTGGTTTGACCAGGGTTCAAACTCACAAAGGTTCGGATCCCCCGATCTCCCAAAACAGGGGACGGATGCTCAACCCATTCGGCCACCCCGTCTGGTCTAACTATATATACAACATAATTATATATATAATATATAACACACTATCCAAGTATAACACACTATCCAAGGATAAATTGTAGGGGAACATATACCTATTATTATTCCTCCATAGGTGCTGTGGTGGAGTCCCCCGCCCCCACCCCTATATGTCGGGGTAATGTATTTGGGTGCTCCCCCCCCCCCCCCCCCCCTCGCACTTCACACAGGAGGAATTATATATATATACATAAGAAAAGTTGTTGGCGGTAAGTGAGTAGGATAATGAACAGGTGAGTGGTGGTGCCACCATCAGAGCTGAGGCGAGTAGGCCTGAGCAGTAGATGAGTAGTCCGAGGCTCAACGACCCGATTACTGATGGGTGGGTGTTAGGAGCAAGTATAGAATTCTGGGTTATTATACTGGTATAATTCTTATACAGCATATATAAATAATGGAAAGCAAATAAAATCACGAAATAAATTATTTTCATCCCAAAATCTTCACTTGTGTCAACGGAAAAGCCCAAGACATATTCTGCTTGTCCATGCCTCCTCTCAGTTGGCTCGGACAAGCGGACAAGGCTTATTTCGAACGCTGATAGAGAGTTCCTTGATGGCGTTTTACTCTCGCCAGGAAACTGGAAGTAGATGAGAGACACCCCCACCCCCACCCCCACCCCCACCCCACCCCACCAAACCCCACCCCACCATCATCTATATTACTACTATTGCTTTCATTTTTATCATTTAATGTAGATTCCCAACATGATCAGGTGACCAATTAAAATTAATTGGACGTACGATTCAGTTATCAGAAGAAAGCCATTGTTACTGGTGTTCTCTGTGGCGGAGTGGTTAGAGTGTATGACTTTTTTCTAGGTCGGACTCCTAATCTGAAGGTCAGTGGTTCGATCCCCTGTGCCCCCACCTCTGCCAATTTGGATTTCCACAGCTGTGTATAACTTACAGCGTCATCAAAGGCCAGTTGCTCTCATACCATCTCTATGTGGTGTTGGAGGTTAAAAATCCCTTGGGTCCGTAAAAGTGTAGGCTCGGGCTTTCTATCAACAAACTGTCTAATGGTGAAAACAAGCCTATTCAGGCTTATCCATGATAGGCAGTATAAATCTTCAACAACAACAAAAAAATAAACAAAAATCAAACACAACCCAAACTACATTATACTCGGGCCATACCAACAACTTTATCATATAAATATCATTTAATATTTATCATGTATACTTAAATAAGTGATCTGTAAATTAATGAGTATAACTGTGTCTAATTTCACACGGCAACAATTCACCAAAGCTGGCAGCCGAAGTTTGAAACTGCATAGTCCGATGAAAACATCAAATTTTCAAAACCAAAACAGTGATCTAGATTTGATTCTACACATGTAATTTAGATACTGGTGCACTTATCAAACATTTGCCGCCAACTAGAATGGAATACCGAGCCAATTTAATAGAAGCTGTTATTACAGAAGCCTCAGTTTTGGCAAACCTTCCCGAATTAATTAAATACATTTGCACATCAAATATTTCGAAAGTTAGCCATTTAAGATAAAAGGAAAAGGAAAGTTTGTTTGATTTAACGACGCCTCTAGAGGACATTGACTTTTATCATCGGCTATTGGACGTCAAACATATGGTCATTCTGATATGTTCCTTTGGAGGAAACCCGCTGCCACCAAATATACTACTCTTTCCGAAAAGCCCCAAGGTCTTTTATATGCACTTTCTCACAGATAGGATAGCACATACCACAGTCTTTGATGAACCATTTGTGGACCACTGGTTTTAAATCAAAGTTATTCCAATCTAAAGTAAGGTAGATTATTATGATCAACCAATTGTACTTTTCTCAGAAAATGTCAGAAACTCAAAACCATCGGACTGTGCAACTTTAATTTAATACTAGCCAATTTGACTCATGCAAGACAAACCCCGACATTACAGCATATTTGATTTATGGTAGATGTGAGACAAAAAAATGTCTAATTATGGGAAATGTGAGATAAAAACTGACTGATTTACAGGAGATTTGAGACAATAACTGACTGATTTACAGGAGAAGTGAGCCAATAACTAACTGATTTACAGGAGATGTAAGTGACTGATTTACAGGAGATGTGAGACAATAACTGACTGATTTACAGGAGATGTGAGACAATAACTGACTGATTTACAGGGGATGTGAGACAATAACTGACTGATTTACAGGAGATGTGAGACAATAACTGACTGATTTACAGGGGATGTGAGACAATAACTGACTGATTTACAGGGGATTTGAGACAATAACTGACTGATTTACAGGGATGTGACAAAACTAACTGATTTACAGGAGATGTGTGACTGATTTACAGGAGATGTGAGACAATAACTGACTGATTTACAGGGATGTGAGACAATAACTGACTGATTTACAGGAGATGTGAGACAATAACTGACTGATTTACAGGGGATGTGAGACAATAACTGACTGATTTACAGGAGATGTGAGACAATAACTGACTGATTTACAGGGGATATGTGACTGATTTACAGGAGATGTGAGACAATAACTGACTGATTTACAGGAGATTTGAGACAATAACTGACTGATTTACAGGGGATGTGAGCCAATAACTAACTGATTTACAGGAGATGTGTGACTGATTTACAGGAGATGTGAGACAATAACTGACTGATTTACAGGGGATGTGAGACAATAACTGACTGATTTACAGGGGATGTGAGACAATAACTGACTGATTTACAGGGGATGTGAGACAATAACTGACTGATTTACAGGAGATGTGAGACAATAACTGACTGATTTACAGGGGATGTGTGACTGATTTACAGGAGATGTGAGACAATAACTGACTGATTGACAGGAGATTTGAGACAATAACTGACTGATTTACAGGGGATGTGAGACAAAAACTGACTGATTTACAGGAGATGTGAGACAATAACTGACTGATTTACAGGAGATTTGAGACAATAAGTGACTGATTTACAGGGGATTTAAGACAATAACTGACTGATTTATAGGGGATGTGAGATAATAACTGACTGATTTACAGGAGGTTTGAGACAATAACTGACTGATTTACAGGGGATGTGAGACAATAACTGACTGATTTACAGGGGATGTGAGATAATAACTGACTGATTTACAGGGGATGTGAGACAATAACTGACTCGTATCGGTATAACAAAGGCCACTTTCTACATCTATTTATAAATACCACAAATTGGAATAGCTGTTAATAATTATTTACACAATACTGCTGAATGAGGCACTAGTTTAGAAAAAGGATAGCCGTCACCCTTCGGTTTTTAGTAGTTTGATTTTTTTTTTTTAATGTTAAGAAGACGTTGTTTAGTAATTACCTTTAGAACGCATAGGACTTAGTGGGTTGTATTTCTTTTTTGTTGTTTTTAGGTTATAAAATTGCTCTTTTATTGCTATAATTAAAATCCAGGCTTCGCGCAGTCGCGCTGTGGAGACAGCGATAAAACACGATTAGGAGTAAGCCGCGGTAAATTGGGGGGTCGTTGGGTGGGATCGGCGGGGGGGGGGGGGGTGTAGGTTCGACGGCAACGGGGGGGGGGGGTAACAAAGTGTGGGCAAAGGGTGGGGGTGAGGTTGATAAGGTTCCGGTAGGCGGTCGGATCTCCCAGTAGGGCAGCACTATAAAGTCGCAATGAGTGCGCACTATCACAAGTCGGTATCCGTCCTTATATGACCATAGATGTTGCTAGGATGTAAAAGAACAACAAACAAACAGTTAAATGGTAACTTTCTATGAATTATTATTTTATTATTGTTAGTATTATTGTTGTTGTTATTTTTTATTTAAAAAATGTTATTTCTTAGTATTCGGTCCCAAAGTTGACCCGCGACACGAGTTTCAACTAAGAGCATATGCTCCGCGGAAAAGGCCTACTGACACTTTTTTTAAACTTAATATTGCAATGTCACTGATTGTCTTCAAAATCATCACATAGGAGGACCTTTAGCAATGTTCTGGTGCAATATGAAAACATATTTCAATTTCACCTATAAGGTGCAGAATTGTTTGTTTTTAATGACTTGGGTCATTGTTTCGACGCTATATCGACAATATTTCAACGTCACTAATTGTCTTCAAAATCATCACATAGGAGGACCTTTAGCAATGTTCTGGTGCAATATGAAAACATATTTCAATTTCGCATATAAGGTGCAGAATTGTTTGTTTTTAATGACTTGGGTCATTGTTTCGACGCTATATCGACGATATTTCAATGTTACTAATTTTCTTCTAAATCATCACATAGGAGCACCTTTAGTAATGTTCTGGTGCAATATGAATATCCTATTTCAATTTCACCGATACGGATCATCATTTCGAGGATATATCGACAATATTTCAATGTCACTAATTGTCTTCAAAATCAACAACTAGGACCTATAGCAATGTTCTGGTGCAATATGAATATCATGTTTCACTTTCACCGATAAGGTGCCGAATCGTTCGTTTTTCATGACTTGGGTCATCGTTTCGAGGCTATATTGACAATATTTCAACGCCACTAATTTTCGTCAAAATCATCACCTAGGACCTTTAGCAATCTTCTGGTGCTATATGAAAATCATATTTCAATTTCACCTATAAGGTGCAGAATCGTTCGTTTTTCATGACTTAGGTCATCATTTCGAGGCTATATCGACAATACTTCAATGTCACTAATTTTCTTCAAAATCAACAACTAGGACCTTTAGCACTGTTCTGGGGCAATATGAATAGAATATTTCAATGTCACCTATAAGGTGCAGTAATATATCAGCGCTAGTGCACTGGCCTTCCGGCCGTACAGTATAATTCCTTGATACATAAATGAAACAGTTGTAATAGTAACTGCATGCAAATCCTGTTGGGCAATAACAGTATTAGACACAGTTTTGCACAGACGGAATAAGAACGGGGCGCCATCATGAAAAACACAAGACCATTGTTCTGTGGGTTTTACCTGAAAGGAGGCATTTTGTCAGAAAACATCTACAGAAAGGGAATCCGAACGGCACTCCACTGTCTGGTAGTGCGTGTAAGGGGGGATGGAGGTGGAGGAGTGTGTGTAAGGGGTGTGTGGTTACTGTGAAGGGGTGTGTGTGGTGTGTGGATGGGTGTGTAACTGTAAAGGATGTGTGAAGGGGGTGTGAGGGGTGTGAAGGGTGTGTGGTTACTGTGAAGGGGTGTGTGTGGTGTGTGGATGGGTGTGTAACTGTAAAGGATGTGTGAAGGGGGCGTGAAGGGGGTGTGAGGGGGTGGTGTGGTAGCATGTGTGGTGGGTGTGTGTGGAGGAGTCTCTGTGGAAGACTGGAAGACTGTAGCATGATGGGTGTATGGATGTGTGTGGTGTGTGAAGGGGGTGTGTGGTGTATGGGTGGGTGTAAAGGGGGTGTGGTGGCGTGTGTGTAATGTGTGGTGGGTGTGTGTGGAGGAGTCTCTGTGGAAGACTGGAAGACTGTAGCATGAGGGGTGTATGGATGTGTGTGGTGGGTAGAGGAGTGGTGTAAGTGATGTGTGAGGGATGTGTGGAGGTGTGTGAAGGGGGTGTGGTGCTGTGGGTGGTGGTGTGTGTGGTGTGTGGTGGTGTGCGTGGTGGTGTGTGTAGTGGTGTGTGGTGGTGTGTGTGGTGGTGTATGTGGTGGTGTGTGTGGTGATGTGTGTGGCAGTGTGTGGCAGTGTGTGGTGGTGTGTGGTGGTGTGTGTGGTGGTGTGTGTGCTGGTGTGTGTGGAGGAGTGCATGTGGAGGAGTGTGTGTAAGGGGTGTATGATGGTGTGTGAATGTGGAGGTGGTGTGTAGAGTGTGTATGAGGGGTGTGTGGATGTAGATGTGGTGTGTAGAGTGTGTAAGGGGTGTATGAGAGGTGTGTGGATGTGGATGTGGTGTGTAGAGTGTGTAAGGGGTGTATGAGAGGTGTGTGGATGTGGATGTGGTGTGTAGAGTGTGTAAGGGGTGTATGAGGGTGGTATGGATGTGGATGTGGTGTGTGTAGAGTGTGGAATGGGTGTATGAGGGGGGTATGGATGTGGTGTGGTGTGTAGAGTGTGTAAGGGGTGTATGAGAGGTGTGTGGATGTGGATGTGGTGTGTGTAGAGTGTGGAAGGGGTGTATGAGGGGGGTATGGATGTGGATATGATGTGTAGAGTGTGTAAGGGGTGTATGAGGGGTGTGTCGATGTGGTGTGTGGATGGATGTGTTATAGGGTGTGGTGGTGTGTGTGTGGTGTGTGGTAGTGTGTGTAAGGAATGTGTCAAGGGGTGTGAAGGAGTGTGATGTGTGTGGTGTGTAGAGCAGTGTGTGTCAGGGACGTGTGATGGTGTGTGGTGGTGTGTGGATGTGTGTGGTGGTCTGTGGTGCTGTGTGGTGGTGTGTGGAGGTGAGGGGAGCTGTATCTCAAGCGGTAAACAAGAAGTCGCTTCTCCCCGCCCCCGCAGACTATTCCCTTAAAAAATTGATGGTATGTCCGATTATTCAGGCTAGTTATGTAGTTTGGTGGTATTGAATGGCAGTGACGATATAGAATGGCAGTGACGATATAGAATGGCAGCGACGATATAGAATGGCAGCGATGATATAGAATGGCAGCGACGATATAGAATGGCAGCGACGATATAGAATGGCAGCGATGATATAGAATGGGAGCGACGAAATAGAATGGGAGCGACGAAATAGAATGGGAGCGACGAAATAGAATGGCAGCGACGACATAGAATGGCAGCGGCGACATAGAATGGCAGCGATGACATAGAATGGCAGCGACGACATAGAATGGCAGCGATGACATAGAATGGCAGCGACGACATAGAATGGCAGCGACGACATAGAATGGCAGCGACGACATAGAATGGCAGTGACGACATAGAATGGCAGTGACGACATAGAATGGCAGTGACAAAATAGAATGGCAGTGAGGATATAGAATGGCAGTGAAGATATAGAATGGCTGTGATGATATAGAATGGCAGTGACGATATAGAATGGCAGTGACGATATAGAATGGAAGTGACAATATAGAATGGCAGTGATGCTATAGAATGGCAGTGACGCTATAGAATGGCAGTGACGATATAGAATGGCAGTGACGATGTTTGTTGTTTAATGTCCTAGCAACATCTAGGGTCATATCAGGACCGGTACTGACTTGTGACAGTGTGCACTCCTGGTGACTTTATAGTGCGGCCCCACTGGAAGACCAGGCCACCAGTACCATGACCTGATATCTCACTCAGTCACATTGTCCTCAAACTGAGCCAACCAGTCCTTGCCCTATCCTAATAATGCAGAGCACCAGGCTAGGAAGTGACAAGTTTCAATTTTTAAGTCATTGGTTTGACTCGACCAGGGTTCGAACCCACGCTGTCATGATCTACCAACAAGGGAGACGGACGCTCTAACTCATTCGGCCATCCCGTCTGGTTACAGTGGCGATATAGAGTGGCAGTGGCGATATAGAATGGCAGTGGTGAGAAAGAATGGCAGTGATGATATAGAATGGCAGTGGTGATATAGAATGGCAGTGACGATATAGAATGGCAGTGGCGATATAGAATGGCAGTGATGATATAGAATGGCAGTGGCGATATAGAATGGCAATGACGATATAGAATGGCAGTGACAATATAGAATGGCAGTGGTGATATAGAATGGCAGTGGTGATATAGAATGGCAGTGGCGATATAGAATGGCAGTGCCGATATAGAGTGGCAGTGAATGGGTACACCACCTGCCTGCACCAATACATTCTCACAGCAGGGCGCCACCTGCATCCATACACGCAGCACCCCCGACTCACAGTAAAAATTTGTAGATACAAGTAGCTTAATATATCACAGGGGCAGATGACACCGACACACATTAAACTGAAATTAATGACAAGTCAGTAACCGTGGAAACAAAACAAAAACCACACATTTAGATGCTGTGGTGGCATCCTCTAGATTTAGTTGGTTGTTGGAGTTTTGCGTCCTGGAAACATCTGATGTCATATCAGGACGGGTACCCACTTGGTATAGTGCGCACTCATGGTGATTTTATAGTGTTGCCCAACTGGGAGACCAGGCCATCAGCACCATGACCCAATAGCCCACTGAGTCACATTATCCTGACACTATGCTAACCAGTCCTTGTCTTATCCTATGGATATATAGTCAAGCGCCAGTTTAGGAAGTGACAAGTATCAATTTTATAAGTCATTGGTATGACTCGGCTGGGATTCGAACTCCCGACCTTCCACACAGGAAGCCGGCGCTCTACCGATTCGGCCACCGCGTCCGGTAAGGCGTGTGGCGTCTGGAGGGAGGGAGGTAAATTGGCAGCACAAGTGTGGCGATAGGTGGCGCTGTGAAAGGGTTATAACAATATAGAAAATGTAAAGCAGTAATCCGCTGTAAATTGTGGGGAGGCTATACAGTCGGTGCAATATCAAAGTGAGGCGAGACTAAATATCGCCGACTTGTGTGTGTGTAAACGAAGTGTCTGCTCATAAAAAAAGTGACGGGACCCAGTCAGCGGGCTGGTCCTGGTCCCTTACCCTCCCTCACCTCCCTACCACCCCCACCCCCCACCGACACACACACACACACGCAGACCCACATAAAAGTGTGTCAGCGCCTGGTGGACACAGTCGTCTGGCAGACGCTCAACGCCACAATCCCAGCTGCTTCTGACACGAGAGAGAAGTGCTGGAGTCAGACAGCAGCCGTGGACAGCCACAGAGTGACACTGACACACGCATACAGGTATGTGTAGACACACTCTCCTGTCAGCTTGGTTTTATGACAGTCCCTCCGACCCCCCCCCCCACACACACACATCCTCCCTCCTAAGCCACCCACCCATCCGGGGGCTGCCTCTCCCTGCCCGCCTCCCGCGGCCAGGGATCGGCCGTGTTGGAGGCGGGGGGGGGGGGGGGAGTTGGAGTGATGCGAATCGTCCGTCAGCGAATGGATATAATAAATATATGGTGGAGAGTTGTGCGTAACAAGTTCTATTTAACCATGGCACTGTCACCGGCACTGTCACTGTGACAGCGACTGGTGTCACAGACAGCACACACGTGTACCGACTGAACAGCACGGGCAGCACGCAGGGGCTTCAAGCTGACCTCATGAAAATACGGGTGTGTGTGTGTGTGTGGCTGTGGGTGTGAGGGTGTGTGTGGGTGAGGGTGTGTGGGTGTGCATGTAGGTACGATGTACACATGCATGTCTGTATGCGTGTGTGTACTAATACTATATTAGTATATATGTATTTGTATGTATGAATTATATTTATGTGTATGTGTGTCCGTGTATGTATCAATGCATGTATGTATGTGTATGCATGCATGTATGCTTTGTTCATTCCTGATTAATAAATGTATATATCACACTTGTACATAATGCCAATATGCACACGTACATATCCTTCAATGTAGCATTGTATGCATACATAGTACATAATTACATACATAGTAAATAATTACATACATACATTTATGCACACACATTTATATATATATATATATACACACATACATTAATGCACATAATACATATACACATACATACATATACACACACACATACACGTACTGGACGTGGTGGCTGAATCTGTAGAGCACAGGCCTCCCTAGATAAAAGATTCACCCGGTACTTGTAGTACACGGGTGAACGACAACATAGTCTAAATACGGGCAAAAATTGCTTTAGTATGGAACAGGGAGTAGAATGTCTGCCTCCAGTATCAAATGGATATTTAGATAGGCACAGAGTTGGTGAAATGGGAGAGAATGCAAAAAGACAAGATGGCGGCCATAGAACGCCGTCGAATTCAGTTTTAAATCTTATTAAACTAGATATTATATTATATTTTTCAACTCAAAGGTAGTGGGCTAATAATAAAACAGATGTAAAGAATAATTGTTGCTTCTTACATTGTGAAATTAGGCTCTCAATTCATTGACCCGTTTTTTCGACAGCTTTTACATAGGGTTGGTTTGCACCCCTACTGCAGCAGTACGGGGTGAATCTTGTATCTAAGGCCTCCCATGCGGGAGATTGGGAGTTCAATTACTGGTCGAGTCAAACCAATGACTTACAAAATTGATACTTATCGCTACCTAGCCTGGCGCTCGGCATTATTAGGATAGGACAAGGACTGGTTAGCTTAGTGTCAGGATAATGCGACTGAAATTTGGTCATGGTACCAATGCCCTGGTCTCCCAATGAGGCAGCACTATAAAGTCACCATGAGTGCACCTTGTCACAAGTCGGTTACCATCATGACATGACCTTAGATGTTGCCAGGACGTAAAACTGCAACAAGCAACCAACAAGTCGGTACCACTCCTGATATGACCTTAGATGTTGCCAGGATGTAAAGCTCCACCCAACAACAACAGCAACATTGTAGTTGGCGACATGCACACTGCAGGGAAGTGTGGACCTGAAAGTACCGGCGACCTTTATGTAGGTCAGTAGGTCAGAGACCAGATACAGACCAGTAGGTCTCGCACCGGTTCATTACGCTGCTGGGTTCGCCCGTTGTGTGTTTCTTAGCAAGTGCAGCAGAAAATTCCTTAATGCACGGTTTGTTTGTTGTTTGTTTGTTGTTGTTTTACATCCTAGCAACATCTAAGGTCATATCAGGATGGCTACCGACTTGTGACAATGCCCACTCATGGTGACTTTATAGTGCTGCCCCACTGGGAGGACCAGGCCGCTAGCACCATGACCTGATATCCCACTCAGTCACATTATCCTGACACTGAGCCAACCAGTCCTTGCCCTATCCTAGTAATGCTGAGCACCAGGCGAGAAAACAACAATTTGTAAGTCATTGGTTTGAATCGACCATGGTTCGAACCCACAAACCCTTGGGTTCGGATCTCCCAAAACAGGAGACGGACGCTCAACTCATTCGGCCATCCCATCTGGTCCTTAATGCAGGGTATGTATGGGGCCTATGTCTGCGTTATTTAATTTGGAATAAAATGCTCGACAAATTGTTCGCCTAATGCAAATATGGGTGTGTTTTTATTGTTAAGGATTCAGTCACACTACAGCTTGCAACCACTTGCGACCATCCTGCGACCAAAGGCCGGCGACCTCCTTGCAACCAAAGCAGCAACAAAAAGGTAGGAAAAACAATGATCGGCGATCTGTTGATGACCAATCGGCGACCGTTTTGATCGCAAGGAGATGTTTGGTGCAGCATCTGCAACCTCCTTGTCGCCTGGAGGTCGCCGACTGATTGCAGACCAATCGCTGACCAATCGCCGACAACTTTGCAACTACCCCTTTTTGGTGGTCGCAAGCGATCGCAAGCGTAGTGTGACTGGGATATAACAGTTTTTATGGGGTACAACACTTCTTTTTTTAATATTTGAAGGAAGTTAAAGAGACATGTGCTGGATTTCATTTGTAGCCCCCCCCCCCCAAATCATTCCCAATATTTTGCCATCTTTCTGAATGCTAAATGTGCTTTTTGATGCAATGCAAGTAGTACTCATATAGCCCACACAGTAATAGTACTGATATAGCTCAGACAGCAAAACTAACATAGGCTATTAACCATACCAACCAATTATCTATCTGCTACTGAAATGCAGGCAATCAAATACCTTATCAGCAGCCACTGTGTGGTAAGATAACACCAACATTACAACTTGCGAGCATTGAAAACAAGCCTGGGTACCCGGGCTTATATGCTATGGACAGTATAAATACAGCCTCAATTTAAAAAAAATAAAATAAAAAACATTATTGGTATAGCCTACACAGTGTAAGTATTAGAATAGCCCATACAGCAACATTATTGCTAAATCAGGGATGAAAGTGGTCTACAGCAAAAAAAAAGCGGAAATCAACAGTGAGGTTATCTGTAAATAACGTTGCTCTAATAATATCTTATCATCCTAGCAATTATAATAATAATAATAATAATAATAATAATAATTATTATTATTATTAAAAGAAGGAAAACAAAGAGCAAATTTCCGTGAAAACACGGATACCACCAATGGCACTGTGAGGGAATTACAGAAATCATCAGAGGGAAGATTGGTGGTGGAAATCCTCTATAAGACCTTTACCACAGAGCATGCTGCACACTGAGTTGCTACTAATAGCAGTAGTTCTTCCACTGCCATCAGAGGGCGGGTTGGTGGTGGAAATCATCTATAATACCTTTACCACAGAGCATGCTGCACAGTGAGTTGCTACTAATAGCAGTAGTTCTTCGACTGCCATCAGAGGGCGGGTTGGTGGTGTAAATCATCTATTGTAGACGTTAATAGCTTTGACATTGCAGCATTAATTTCCCCAACAGAGGTACACGTTGAGGGTCAATAACTAATGACACTGTAGTCGTAGTCTGCATTGACCTCTCAGGCAAGGAGCCGCATAGACAGGTGTGCATGGGTAGTGTGGTGACATCAGGGAACCTAGGTGGTGTATTGGTTTGCACACTGGCCAAGAATGCAAGAGATGTGGGTTCGATTCCTGCTCTATGCACAATATTTCCCATTTTCATCACCCCCTCATGACACTGGGGCCATGACCAGGATCATGTACAAGCTATGCACTGTATGGTTGTTTAACCTACTTATGTATGTATGTATGTATGTATGTATGTATGTATGTATGTATGTATGTATGTATGTATGTATACATGTATGTATGTATGTATACATGTATGTATGTATGTGTGTATGTATGTATGTATGTATGTGTGTATGTATGTAAGTTTGTAAGTGCATTGCCTATATGTATGTAATTTTAGCATTAAATGCCAATTCCAGGGGGATAAGTGTAGTAGTAGTGTCCACCGACCTACCTCTCAGGCAAGAAGCCGCATAGACAGATAGGCGTGAGTAGGGTGTTGACATCAGGGAGGCTAGGTGGTGTAATGGTTAGCACAGTGGGCTAGAATGCAAGACATATGGGTTCGAATCCTGCTCTAGAGGCAATATTTGCCATTTTCATCACCTCCCCCCCACCCCCCATAATACAACATTCACACCAATGCTGGCAAGTGTGCCATGTAGAGCTTGTGGCCAGCGATGCCAACTGACGTGGCTATCGATGGTTGAGAAGCGGGTTTATTAACTGCCTACACACACCATATCTAACGCAGCAGAAACTTAATCATGCGCCTCTGTACACAACAACTAAGGCTCACGAGGGAGTTGGCTGGTTGGTTGTTGGAGTTTTACCTACTGGCAACATCTAAGGTCATATCAGGAAAGGCACTGACTTGTGACAGTCCACACTCATGGTGACTTTATAGTACTGCCCCACTGGGAAATCAGGCTGCGGGCACCATGACGTGATATTCCACTTAGTCACATTATCCTGACACTGAGCTAAACCAGTACTTGCCCTATCCTATTAATGCCGAGCAGCAGGCGAGGAAACAAGAAGTTTCAAATTTGTAAGTCATTGGATTGACTCGACCGGGAACCAAACTCCCTATCTCCCACACGTGACTCACGAGGGAAAGAGGGAGAGCCAGTGGTTGAATGTGATTCTAGTAATCTGGGAAAATATCAGATAATATCCTCCGGTGCGAGTGACACTGGTCTACATCTGGTGGAGGCGAGGAGGGAAGGCGGAGCCACCGGTACAGTGTTGGTCTTACGGAGTATAACCAATAATAAGAAGAATTAACCCTTACATATCTTTACACATCACATATGTATAACCAGTTTGTGTAATGGACATTCCCCATTGCTTATAATCACGTTGAATAAAATATGTAAAACTCACGAGGGAGAGTGAGAGCAAGTGGCTGAATGCGGTTCCAGCAATCTGGGAAAATATCGCCTAATATTTGAATAGATTTATAACCGCGTTGTGTTAATGGATATTCCCCAATGCTTATAATCACGTTGTATAAAATATGTATGTTGGTGTAAATGATCTCCGCTAATACCCGTAAGGGGTGGTACACCGGAAGCCTCCAATGGTAAAAGGAAAATAGGGTTATGGGTGGTTTTACATCCTGGCAACATCTAAGGTTATATCAAGACGGGTACCGACTTGTGACAGTGCACACTCATGGCGACTTTATAGTACTGCCACACTGGGAAATCAGGCCACAGGCACCATGACTCGATATCCCACTCAGCTACATTATCCTGACATTAAGCTAAACCAGTCCTTGCCCTATCCTACTAATGCCGAGCGCCTGGCTAGGAAGCGATAAGAATCAATTTGATAAGTCATTGGTTGACTTGACCGGGAACCAAACTCCCGATCTCCCGCATGGGAGTCCCACGCTGTATCGATTCGGCTACGGCGTCCGTTGTGTGTGGAGGGAACCAGCAGTAAAGAAAGTGGAAGCTAAACACACGGGAATACAATTTTGGAATACAGTATAACCCCGTTAAATCAAACTTGAAGGGATCCTAGAAATTTGTTTGGATTAACCGATCACTGGTTTAACTGAACTTTGGCTTCTACTTTGACTTGGCTTTGGCAAAGACACGGGCGCATTATGAATGTAGTATACAATGTATGTGGACATTTTGATTATTGTTTTTATGTATATACAGTCTAACCCCGTTAAACCAAGCTCAGTTAAACCAAACAATCGGCCCGGCAAAATACTACCATTTATCATATAAAAAAAGTCTCAGATGACCTTATAACCACATGAAAGTTTGGTTTAACTGTACCGAAAGTGGCCTGGGGCCCGACAATTTTGTTTGGATTAACCGATAATTTGGATTAACCGACTTTGGTTGAACTGACTTGTTTTTCTTGTGATGAGTTTATTTACCCTGCTCATAACGGATAAGTGTGTTAACACTTGTTTTCACTTCTGGGCAGAACTAATCCAATTTTATTTAAATCTGTTGAATTTTGTTTTAGTAATAATTTAGGTTTTCTTGCTTCTTGTTGATGGCTTGTAACTGTTTGTAGATTGTAAACATCCTAAAATCCATCTTTTACTATACTTTGTTAGACTATTTTAAACATCTTTGTTTTTCTAGGTTACATTTAAAAAAAAAAAGTTTCTTAAGCATTGCTGCATTTTCTGCATTTTGTGTTGCAGCTGGCAGTTTATTCCAAATATTGGCACTCATGTTAGCTACACTGCGATCATATGCACTGCATTTTGATTTTACCATTGCTAGTAACGGACCACTTGACTTGACTGATAAAATGGGTCATTCTCTGAAACCGGACATTAAAATCTTACATGGAAACCAAAGGTGAAAACCTTCCAAATAATAGTAGCAAAAAACATTCCAAATAATAGGAGAATCCATGTTCCTATTGAGATTTACATGTTGTGCATATGTCAGAGTTGAAAAAAAACACTATTTAGCTTTTTTGCTTTTGATCTTATACAAATTGAGCAATACGGGATGGCCGAACGAGTTGAGTGTCCATCACCCGTTTTGGTAGATCATGTGATTCGAACCCACTGGTTCGAACCCTGGTCGAGTCAAACCAATGACTTACAAAATGTATGTTTGTCATTTCCTAGCCAGGCGCTCGGCATTATCAGAATAGGGCAAGGAGTAGTTGGCTCAGTGTCAGGATAATGTGACTGAGTGGGATATCAGGTCATGGTGCTGGCAGCCTGGTCTCCCACTGGGGCAGCACTATAAAGTGGCCATGAGTGCGCACTGTCACAAGTCGGTACCCGTCTTGATATGTAGCCTAATGTCCGGTACACACCTACCGTTTGTGCGCGCACACCTCCCGTTTACGATCGAAAACTGCCCGTTTCGCGCACAAAAATCGCTATGTGTGCGCCCCCCGCGCACACCTAGCGATTGCGATTCGCGCATAAAACTCAGTTTTTAGTGCTAAAAGCGGCCGTTTACGATTGCGATTCGCGATTCGAAAAACGAATCGGCCCGTTTTCAGTTTTAAGCGGGTCGGGTCGAGTCGCGAGTTTTAGTGCGCGAATCGTATACGGTAGGTGTGTACCTAGCATAAGATATATATAACCAGACGGGATGGCCGAATGAGTTAGAGCGTCCGTCTCCCATGTTGGTAGATCGTGGGTTGGAACCCTGGTCAAATCAAATCAATGACTTAAAAAAGTATACTTGTTGCCTCCTAGCCTGGCACTCAGCATTCTCAGGATAGGGCAAGGAGCAGTGGAATGAGGAAGACCAATCGTCCGCGATGGAAATTTTCCCTGCTTAATCAACTAATGGTTAGGGCGCTCATCCTGAAATTGCAGCACTTAGGTTAAGTCCAAGTCTAGACATAATTTCCATTTGTTTGCAAAAAAGAAAACCCTGCCCATGACAATAAGAAGGCGCCTGCTCTTGTGGATTCCTGCCACACATTTAACGCTATCAGTCTGCATGAACCGATGGGAGCTGCTCATGAGAGGCTTATCCCCTTGACACTGAATTGCTCAACAATGAGTGACTGCCCCACGATGCCGGCTCATGCCTGCCAGGCTTCACAGATTGATAGGCTTGGCACATGGGGCTCACCCTCCCTCCCAGAACCCCCTCCCCCGCTCACCACACCCAGACGTGACACAGGCGTGGAGAACAACGCCTCAGCTCGTCTAACCATTATTGTGTGACCCCAAACCGTGACACATTTAATAAAAACCATGACACTGACATCAAAGTCACCACCCAAATATTAGAACTCTGACCCCAATATTAGAGTTGGTTGGTTGTTTGGGTTTTACGTCCTGGCAACATCTAAGGTACCGACTTACGATAGTGGATTTTGTTATGGGGCTGGTAGTAGTTATCAGTGGTGTTGTACTATATTCATATTATGATCCGGATCTGCTCATATCATAGATAAAAGATTCACCCCATACTTCCAGTACAGGGGTGAACCACAGCGTAGTCTAAATACGGGCGAAAATAGCTTTAGTATGGATCAAGAAGTAGAATGCCTGGCACCAGTGTCAAATGGTTACTTATATCAGCACAGAGTTGGTGAAATGGGAGAGAATGCAAAAAGACAAGATGGCGGCCAGAGAACGCCGTCGATTTCACTTATAAATTGCATTAAAGTATATGTTTTATTATATTTTCCAACTCAAAAGTAAATATGAAGACATATACAAAGAATAAATGTTGCTTCTTAGATTGTGAAATTAGGCTCTCATAAAGACTCATTTCATTAGCCCGATTTTTCGACCGTTTATATATAAGGCTGGTCTTCACCCATGTACTACAAGTACCGGGTGAATCTTTTATCTACTCATATCATAATCCTGATATGGTATATTTTCTTTATATCACGTGACTCCAGTATCGTAACGATAGTAACGATGTAATTCAAATATCACACAACAGATTTGATGTAACTTTAATATCATGACTATGAAATAGTGAAACCCAGCTATTCCCATGGCAATTAATTCTTACAATGTAACTCTAATTCAATTCAACTCAATAAAGTTTATTTCAACATCGTCATTATATAAAGTTACAATTCCCATGAAACTTAATTACAGTCGATGAAGAACATGAGAATGAAAGAAGTGCAAGGCGTATGATATACATTCCCTTTGGAAAAAATATAAATAATAAACTTAGACAAGACAGTATATAATGGTTTTAAAACCTTCCCCTACCCACGAAACAAATATAAAATTGTATACTGTTATTTTAATTAGAAATTTGGACAATCTCTTAATCTATATGAATTAATGAACATTTTCTTAATAATATTTCTGAATCTTACAAGAAAGTTAATTTATAATAGTGTGTAACACTTACATACTAACGCTGATATCAAGACCTTCATTGTGCATCCCTACTATTATGTTTCCCACATGTTTTACTTTTAGATGAGAAATCTTCCTAATCCAAATAGCACAGAACAAGTGAACACGAATTATCCAATTTTGCTTAACCGTAGTATATATATCAAGTTTGCTTTCGTTACTAATACTCCAAATTTTACATTAAAAAAATAGCATTGCAACTAAGGGACCATCATCTCGCTTTCCTAGTTAAAACACCTACAATAAAAGCATTATATCACGAACCCCCCCCCGCCCCCCCCCAAAAAAACCCCAAAAAACCCCAGAGAGGCATCTTTAAAAAATAGCGCTGGTTTTAGCAATCATCCAATTTGGATTTCCACTGCTGCGTATAACTTACAGCATCATCAAAGGCCGGTTGCTCTCATACCATGTCTATGTGGTGTGGGAGGTTAAAAATGCCTTGGGTCGGTAAAAGTGTAGGCTCAGGCTTTCTATCGACAAAATAATGGTGGAAAACAAGTATATTCAGGCTTATCAAAAAAATCTCTCCATATAAAATAAACAGTGAAATCTCATCGTCTTAACGTCGAATTGGAGACCTTTCTCAATGGAGGGTTCGAACCCGAAACCTTGCCATGTAAAGCTGAGGTGTGCACAATTGAGACGCTCACCTCTATAATCTATGTGTGTTTCAGTAAATCAACTTATATTACAACTTCCATCCCTCCCTCCACTCATCCACCTTCACCCTCTGGTTCATTAGATGGGTTGGTTGTTGAAGTTTTCCGTCCTGGCCACATCTAAGGTCATATCAGGACGGTGGTTCATTAGACGGGTACAGCCTGTGTCAATGTTACAGGATTGATGGGAGCTGCCTCTAGCTAACTCACAACGCGCTGCTCTACCCACAGGCCAAATAAAATAAAAAATGGTGATCATCCACGCCCGTGCCTGAAAAATCTCCCGCCCCTGATTTTTAAATTTAAAATTTCTTTTTAATTAAGTGTTAAAAATTGCTTCAGGCTAGTAGCAATTTAACTTTCAGAACTTTCATAAGCACATAATAATTTAATCTTCTAGAACTACATTTCTAAATGAGAATACCGTGTTCATTGTTTAACTGAAAACATTGTGACGTGTACATGAATGACATGTAATCCTTTGTCAGTCTAAGCTCGTTCAATTTTTTTTTTTTAATACTGGAATTTAACAAAATAAATTAAAACCACCCTGATTTGTGTCATCAAAAGGACAATTACCAACTTTCTTTTTATTTGGCCTTACATCGCCAACCAGGCTACAGATTGAACATAGTTTCAAGAATAGCCAGCCTCCTCAGTATTCATGTGAATAATGGAACACTAGGATATCTGTATATGGTCCTATTATGACAGTGGTCACTAATAATAGTCACTTTGTGCCAGATTGACTGCCGTAAGTAATTTGGGAAATTGAGCTATATGTTTGTTTGTTGTTTTATGTCCTAGCAACATCTAAGGTCATATCAGGACGGGTAGCGACTTGTGACAGTGCGCACTCATGGTGACTTTATAGTGCTGCCCCACTGGGAAATTGCCCCGCTGGCACCATGACCTGATGTGCCCCGCTGGCACCATGACCTGATGTCCCACTCAGTCACATTATCCTGACACTGAGCTAACCAGTCCTTGCCCTATCCTATTAATGCCGAGCACCAGGCTCGGAAGCGACAAGTATCAATTTTAAAGTCATTGGTTTGACTCGTCCGGGAACCGAACTCCCGACCATCCACACACGAGGCCCACGCTCTACCGATTAGGCCACCGCGCCCGGTTTGAGTTATATGAGAAATGAGGTCGTTTTAATACGGCTCTCTCGTTCCGATTTAGATGATACTAGATATGAGTGGGCTTTACGTCCTAGCAACATCAGAGGTCAAATGAAGACGTGTGTTGATGTGTAACGGTACGCACTCGTCCTTTCTTTTGTTTGTTGTTCTTTTACGTCCTAGCAACATTTAAGGTAATATCAGGACGGATACCGACTTGTGAGAGTCCGCACTCATGGCAACTTTATAGTGCTGCCCAGTGGGAGACCAGGCCGCCAGCACCATTACCGGATACCCGCCACAGTCACATTATCCTGACACTGTGCTAACCAGTCCGGGCCTTATCCTAGGCTAGGTAGAGACAAGTAAAACATGTCCAAGTCATTGGTTTGACTAGGGTGCGACTCAAACTCCCGACCTTCCGCACGGCAGGCATGCGCTCTTATCGTGGCCGGTGACACTCGTCTTTATTATAATGCATTTGTAAACCACATCCTTATATCGGCTTAGATGGTGCCAGGACCTAAAACTCCAAAAAATAAACATTTTAAAACACTTTCTCTTAATGAAATCAATAACAAAAACCATAAAGAAGAAAATTTACCATCCAACAAGCCTATCTAAGTGCCGTCCAAAGTTGTCCACATTTGCAGGGTTGTACAGAGAGTACTACTTTCCCAGACATCCCTTCCCTCCTACCCCCCCCCCCCCAAAGTAGTACACATCAACATTTTACTACACACCCAAAGGGGCCAAATGAGTTGAGTGGCCGCCTCCCATTTTGGGAGGTCATGGGATTCAACCGTGGTTGAGTCAAACCAATAACTTAAAAATGAATATGTATCGCTACCTCGCCTGGTGTTCGCTACTATCGTGGGGCTGATGAAAATGGGAAGTATTATGCCTAGTGCAGGATTTGAACCCACACATCTTACTATGCCAGGGCTAGTGTGCTAACTATTACACTACCTAGGCCCCCTGATGCAATCACCCGACACACACCTACTCCTATATGTCGCTCCTTGCCAAAAGCCAGCGAAGTCCACTATAGTGCCCCAAAAACCAAAAACCAAAAACCAAAAATACCCCAAAAAAATCGACAAGGGGAGCGGGACATAGCTCAGGTGGTAGTGTGTCCACTTGTGAAAGTGTAGGACATCCTATCGATCCTGACCAGTGGACACATTTGCAGTTTGGGCTATTTTCTGTTCCAACCAGTGGTCCACAACTGGTTCTTCAAAGGCTGTGGTATGTGTTGCCCTGCCTGTGGGAAAGTGCACACAAAAGACCCCTTGCTGCTTATCTATGTGACGGCAGCGGGTTTCCTCCAAAGAAATATGTCAGAATGACCATATGCTTGACGTCCAATAGCCGATGATAAAACTGCTCTCTAGAGGCGTCGTTAAATAAAACAAACTTCTTCTTTTTCCATATTGAATTGTGAGCCTCCCTTTGGGTGCTCGCGTCACACATATATCACATGCGCCTTGATCCTGGGCCCATCCATGGGATAATTTGGACATTAATCAGTGGGATGATTCAGACAGGCTGCATCATCTTATGCTGATGCATTGATCGAGTAATTAGGAATCGATACAGGTGGTGGCACGTACATGACATGACTGTATGACAGCTCGGCTGAGCGGAAATGACTCTTAAGTCAGATGAAATCTAATTTTAGTGTCGGAACAAGCAATTAGGTGTGAGCGAGCATTTGCAAGGGCTATGAATATTCGATTGCAAATAAATTGGGAGATAAAATAGCAAATTTGTGGGGGGTTTATATTGAAATGCGGACAAAATATGACTCATGAAAGATAGCTAGCAAAACATGATGGCACTCTATGAGTAGTGTATGAGCCAGGTCCCCAAAATACAGCTCGTTAAGACCACTTAGGGGGCAAATACCCACTATGATTTTCTTAAAGCTATGTATCCCTTGAGTTCACTTCAGCATGATATCAGAGACTGGGATGGAACTGGATTCTTACATTGTCATAATTACGGTTGTTGGTTGGTTGTTGGAGTTTTATGTCCTGGCAACATCTATGGTCATATCAGATCGGGTACCGACTTGTGACAGTGCACACTCACGGTAATTTTATAGTGCTGCCCCACTGAAAAATCAAGCTGCCAGCACCATGACCTGATTTCCCACTTAGTCACATTATCCTGATACTGTGCTAATCAGTCCTTGCACTATCCTATTAAAGCCAGGCGCCAAGCTAGGAAGTGACAAGTATCAATTTCCTAGAAGTTCTTTCTTTTTTTATATTAGCTCCATATGTTTATGAATATTCAGTACACATTACTGACTGCGTGATGTGAAATATTCTGTTGGCTAACGGTTATAAATCCTAGTTGTATAGAATTTCAATCAAAACAGTCAGAAATATTTGCGAGGATAAGTGATCGATAGGTCAGCCACCATGGCTACTTCCCCCTCCCCCTCCCCCACCTACACCCCACCTCCCACACCCACTCGCCCCTAGCAATGTTTCTAAATAGACACCACACGCAGTGTTGCCAACTTGGAGGTACTGAGGATCCTTGAGGTTTTGCGTTGTGGGCGTGGAACCCGAGTGGCGGAAGCCAAAAGCTTGCTCTGGGGTGGGGGGGGGGGGGTATGCCCCCCCCCCCAATGAAATTATTATTTTTAATTGCTTTAACATGGGCTATTTGAGGGCATTTCCAAGGGGTTATAGACTGATATTTCAGCACATGTATAACATGATAGTTACTTGTATTTAATCAAAAGTACAGAAATTCGAACAAAAGTACAGAAATTCATGGGTATAGGCTGATATTTTAGCATAATATGTATAACATGATATTTACTTATATTTAATAAAAAGTACAGAAATTCGTATAAAAGAAGGGAAATTTCTGGAATTTTGCCCCAAAGTACAGAAATTAATGGAATTTTGGGGTCGATCCGTGACTCATGAGGTGACTGATCAGAACCTTCAATCTCCATGATTCTCACGGGAATTTCGTGAGAGTTGGCAACACTGCGTAAAGCTAGGATTCCATATACGCGTAATGCGTAATACGTTATGCGTTATGCGAATGCCAGCATTCCATATACGCGTAATGCGTATTGCGTTATGTGTTATGCAGTGAAGTATATAAAAAGTATATAAAAAGTGTGTGGGACTCTGTGTCTCTGTGTGTGTCATGGTGTGTGTGTCTGTGTCTCCGTGTCTCTGTGTGTGTCTCTGTCTGTGTCTCTGTGTGTGTGACTCTGTGTCTCTGTGTGTGTCTCTGTGTGTCTTTGTGTATCTGACAAAGAGACACACACAGACACATATACACACACAGACACACACAGAGACACACACAGACACAGATACACACACAGAGACACACACACACAGACACAGAGACACACACAGAGACACACACACAGACACACACACAGACACACACACAGACACACACACACACAGAGACACACACAGAGACACACACAGAGACACACACACAGACACACAGACACACAGAGACACACACAGACACACACACACACACACACACACACAGAACACACACAGACACACACAGAGACACACACACAGACACACAGACACACACACAGACACAGAGACACACACACAGACACAGAGATACACACACAGACACACACACAGCAACAGAGACACAAAGACACAGACACACACAGAGACACAGGGACACAACACAGAGACACACACAGAGACACACAAACAGACACACACAGAGACACACCCAGACACAGATACACACACAGAGACACAACACAGAGACACACACACAGAGACACACACACAGACACACACACACAGACACACACACACAGACACAGAGACACACACACAGAGACACAGATACACACACAGAGACACACACAGAGACACACACACACAGAATGGGACGGTCCAAACATGGCTCAGTTTAGCTTGCTTCGAGGGATGTTAGGACCGTCCCAAATATGAAGACTGCTTCCTAACAAGTCCGCCGCATAAACCTACATATTTCTCATGAAGACCGGCTGTCCGTAATTATCAGTCGCCTCCTCCAGCCTTATATCAATGGACAAATGCGACTGATGCTTTTTTGTTCGCACCACCTTGTCCCGGCTGTCCGTAATTATCAGTCGCCTCCTCCAGCCTTATATCAATGGACAAATGCGACTGATGCTTTTCTATTCGCAGCACCTTTACGCATTACGCATTACGCACCGATCGCTACATGGAGCGATCGGGATAATGGATTTTATTCGCATTCGCATTCACATTACGCATTACGCGTATATGGAATGCAGCCTTAAGGCTGCACACCTGTATGTGCCAGCAAGTAGGAGTCTAATATCAGTGCTGATAGGTGGGCACAGCCAACGACTATACGCCCCAACACTGGAGGCAGCACCATGTGACCCGGTGGCCAAATCGGTAGATCGCAGGCTTCCCGTGCGGAAGGTCGGTGGTTTGATTCCCAGTCGAGTCAAACCAATGACTTACAAAATTGGTACTTGGCGCTTCCTAGCCTGGCGCTCAGCATTATTAGGATAAGGCAAGCACTGGTTGGTTTGGTGTCAGGATAATGTGACTGAGTGCGATATCAGGTCATGGTGCCAATGGCCTGGTCTCCCAGTGGGGCAACACTATAAAGTCGCCATGAGTAAAACTCCACCAAATAAAACAAAGCGTGTGACCTACTTCCCGACCCAGGAGTCAGGGTGCATAATTAGCCCGGTTTGTTGGTTGGTTGTTGGAATTTTACATCCTGGCAACATCTAAGGTCATATCAGGACGGGTACTGCCTTGTGACAGTGCACACTCATGGTGACTTTATAGTGCTGTCCCACTGGGAAATCAGGCCACCAGCACCATGACCCAATGACCTGCACCATCACCCACCCAGTCACTTCAACCATGTGACAATAAACAATGCATTGCCGATCACGTCTACACGTCACAGGATATATATTCCTCCAGTGTGTGTGGCACGAAGGTGGGGGGACACCCACCAATTACCCCGACAGCTGTGGGTTGGGGGGGGGGGGCACTCCACCAATACGCCAAAGGAGGAATATATATAGAGTACATGTTCCCCTTGCATTTATACTCGTATAATGCGTTATACATCACATATGTATCCCAAGTCGGCCCTGGTGTGTTGGACCCCCCCTGGTGTGTTGAAGTTTTTTTCACTTTTCGATTTTGATCTTGTACAAATTGAAGAAGCTGTTAAAATTAGCATTGTAATATCCACCCATAACATCATTTTAACACACAACAAATTCAACCAAGATTTTATTGATTACATTTAAGCCAAAAGAATTGTTTTCTTACAAAAAAAAAGTTGTCAAAAAACGTTTGGGTAGATGTATGGTGTCGCTATGCAAATCTTCGCATTTTCACTTTAGCACAAAATCATATAAGCGTAGTTCGGATACATTCTGTGGGATAGATTAAATACATGTAGTATTGCTAACATACTTAATAACACAGAGTCAACAATAACTATTTGACTTACTATCCCTCAAAAAGAAGACAGAATCATTAACCATGTAATGTGGAAACCAAAAATGTGGTACACAGTTTCTGAGAATGACCCATACATAACAAATGCAATAATTGGATGTGTTTTTTTAATTCTTTTAATTAATTGAATAATAACATACAATTATCGTTAGCTAATAAACTATAATAACTTATGATAAATAGTTTGCTTGTTCCCAGCAGTTTTTCTCATCAAGTTGACCGGGCATGGTGGCCTAATTGGTAGAGCGCCGGCCTCGCGTGCGGAAGGTCGGGAGTGCGGTTCCCGGTCGAGTCAAACCAATGACTTATATATTGATACTTGTCGCTTCCTAGCATGGCACTCGGCATTAATAGGATAGGGCAAGGACTGGTTAGCTCAGTATCGGGATAACACAGATAACTGAGTGGGATATCGGGTCATGGTGCCACAAGCCTGATTTCCCAGTGGGGCAGCACTATAAAGTCACCATGCACACTGTCACAAGTCGGTACCTGTCCTGATATGACCTTAGAATAAAAAACCGAACAATTCTCGCCGTGAATATGGCCTATGCTGCCGACACGCTGTAAAGAAACCACCAATTAAACCTAGATGTTGCCAGGACGTCAAACTCCCAACAACCAATCTCGTCAGGTTTTCGGTGGCAGACTGGTAATGAAACGAGCCACCAACTGCTGACGAGGCACTCATCCTTGCTGCCACACGCACCCCCAATTAATCCAGCTTTTGTCCACTAATTTCCTGCAGAAGCCCCGCAGGGAGCCGATAGCACAGTTAGTCCTACTATCAGTGTCACTTCATCGCGTGGCCTCCATTGGTTGTTCAATTGGGACTTAATTCAGTTTAGGGAGACCCAAGGGGCGGAGCGTCGGTTACACTTCTAGACGAGCAGCTCATCATTGTTTTGAACTCCGAGCAACATCTGAGGTATATATGCGTGTGCGTGTATATATAAATCTATATATCTATATATCTATATACCTACTGGACGATTGCCGAATGAGTTGAGAGTTCGTCTCTCGTTTTGGTAGATCGTACTTGGTCGAGCCAAACCAACGACTTAAAAATGTATATTTGGGTTTTCCTAGGCAGGCTTTCGGCATTATGATAGGGCAAGGACTGGTTAGCTCAATGTCAGGATAATGTGACTGAGTGGGATATCAGGTCATGATGTTGGCAGCCTGTTCTCACAGTGGGGCAGCACTATAAAGTCGCCATGAGAGCACGCGGTCACCCCCCCTGATGTAACCCTAGATGTTGCCAGGACATAAAACTCCAACAACCAACCTACTGGACGCCATGGCCGAATCGGTAGAGCGCAGGCCTCCCGTGCGGGAGATCGGGAGTTCGATTACCGGTCGAGTCAAACCAATGACGTACAAAATTGATACTTGTTGCTTCCTAGCTTGGCACTTGGCATAAATAGGATAGGGCAATGACTGGTTAGCTAAGTGTCAGGATAATGTCACACTGCTCCATACAGATGATTCTAGTCATGCACACTGCTCCATGCAGATGATTCTAGTCATGCACACTGCTCCATACAGATGATTCTAGTCATGCACACTGACCCATACAGATGATTCTAGTCATGCACACTGCTCCATACTGATGATTCTAGTCATGCACACTGCTCCATACAGATGATTCTAGTCATGCACACTGCTCCATACAGATGATTCTAGTCATGCACACTGCTCCATACAGATGATTCTAGTCATGCACACTGCTCCATACTGATGATTCTAGTCATGCACACTGACCCATACAGATGATTTTAGTCATGCACACTGCTCCATACTGATGATTCTAGTCATGCACACTGCTCCATGCAGATGATTCTAGTCATGCACACTGCTCCATACAGATGATTCTAGTCATGCACACTGCTCCATACTGATGATACTAATCATGCACACTGCTCCATACAGATGATTCTAGTCATGCACACTGCTCCATACTGATGATTCTAGTCATGAATGCACACTGCTCCATACTGATGATTCTAATCATGCACACTGCTCCATACAGATGATTCTAGTCATGCACACTGCTCCATACAGATGATTCTAGTCATGAATGCACACTGCTCCATACTGATGATACTAATCATGCACACTGCTCCATACAGATGATTCTAGTCATGCACACTGCTCCATACTGATGATTCTAGTCATGCACACTGTTCCATACAGATGATTCTAGTCATGTACACTGCTCCATACAGATGATTCTAGTCATGCACACTGTTCCATACTGATCATTCTAGTCATGCACACTGCTCCATACAGATGAATCTAGTCATGCACACTGCTCCATACTAATGATTCTAATCATGCACACGGCTCCATACTGATCATTCCAGTCATGCACACTGACCCACGTATCCAGATTGACATATACAGATGATTCTAGTAATGCACACTGCTCCATGCATCAAAATTAATCCAGACAATTGATGCATAAAATTGATGCATAAATAATAAGTGGAGAGGAGTTTGCTAGAAAGATCCCTAGCATTCTAGAGGTGTGTAAATAAATTGACTGGCCTCTCGTGCGAGAGATCGGGAGTTCGAATACCAATTACTTATAAAAATTGATACTCGTCGCTTCCAAGCCTGGTGGTCAGCATTAATAGGATTTGGCAAGGACTGGTTAGTACAGTGTCAGGATAATGTTACTGAGTGGGATATCGCGTCATGGTGCTGGTGGCCTGATTTCCCATTGGGGCAGCACTATAAAGTCACCATGAGTGTACACTGTTACAAGTCGGTACTTGTCCCGATACAACCTTAGATGTTGCCAGGAGGCAAACCTCCAACAACCAACCAACATGACCAATACAAGTATCAATTTTTAAGTCCTTGATTTTAATCGACCAGGGTTCGAACACATGGGTTCGAATCCAACGATCAACCAAAACGGAAGACGGGTACTCCAACTCATTCGGCCATCCCATCAGGTCAAGTCTTTGTCTTGTTGCAGCCTCTTTGACTTTGAGCCAACGGTTTTCAGATAGAACCACTTACCCATTCAGCTTTCAGAAACTAGTTTTGGCAAACTCACCTGAAACACACAAAAGATATGTTTGCCAGTCATTATCAGTGTATATATCAAATATCCGTCGTTTTAAATGCAAGGTGCACCCTAGAGCTCAGGCCTATCTCCTGGGATTAGTCGTCTTGACATGACCTTAGATGTTGCTAGGATGTAAAATAAAACAACTTTGGGTTAGTATTACCGAAGGTGTAATGTAAATTTGTTTACTGTGTAGTGGCAATTGTCATTAGGGCTGGAAGACCAGTTCATTAGCACTTGTAACATGTTATTCAGAGGAATAAAAACACTTGAACAAAAAATAGAAAATGGCACAGACTAGCTTTGATTAAAGCTCCAACAATGTGAGGCTTGATATAAATTAACCGATAACGCAATATATTTATTTAAGGTTGCATAGTCCGATGATTTTAAGTTGCCGTCATTTTTCTGAGATAAGTATAATACATTAATTTCATAATATATGGCTAACTTTTAAAATAATTTCGGCAAGCAGGCCAAAACTCTGACACCATAAGCATTTATGATAACAGGTTATTCCTTCATATGTGGCAAGAAATGCTTAATAATAGTGTCGTGGGGGTGATGAAAATGGGAAATACTGCGCCTAGAGCGGGACTCGAACCCACATCTCTTTGCATTCCGGGCCAGTGTGCTAACCATTACACCACCTAGGCTCCCTGATATCAACACACTCCCCACGCCTACCTGTCTATGTGGTTACTTGCCTGAGAGGTCAGTGCAGACCACTCCACTCGCATCAGTGTCTAAGCTGTTTATGTAGAATCAAATCTAGATATTTGATTCGGTTTTGAAAAGTTGATGTTTAAACAGACTGTGTAGCTTTAATCTCAAACAAACAAACTAATAATACTCTGACTGAGTGGGATATCGTATCATGCTGCCACCGGAACTGCATCTCAGTGGAACAGCATTAATGAATACACATCGCTACAACTCGGTACCCATCTTGCTATGACCTCAGATGTTGCTAGGACATCCAAATCCAAATCAAACAACCTGTCATGGGTAGAGAGGTTGGTTGGTTGTTGCAGTTTTATGTCCCGGCAACATCTACTTGTGACAGTGTGCACTCACGCTGACTTTATAGTGCTGCCCCACTGGGAGACCAGGCCACCAGCACCATAACCTGATATCCGACTCAGTCACATTATTCTGACACTGAGCCAACCAGTCCTTGCCCTATCCTAATATTAATAATGCCGAGCGCCTTGCTAGGAACCGACAAGTATCAATTTTTAAGTCATAGGTCCAGGTGTATCGATGGAGGCTCACACATTGCTGCAACATGAAAGGTAGCCCAGTGAGCTGCACTCACCTCCACAGCAGACTGATTGATCGATTGACGTAAGACTCCAACAACCAACAATGATCAACACAACTTTATCTATGCACGACTATGATCGAATATAACTACTGGATGCGGTGGCCGAATAGGTAGAGTGCAGGCCTCCCGTGCGGAAGGTCGGGAGTTTAATTCGCAGTCGAGTCAAATCAATGAGTTACAAAATTGATACTTGTCGCTTCCTAGCCAGGCACTTGTCATTATTAGGATAGGGGAGGGACTGGTTGGCATGGTCTCAGGAGAATGTGACTGAGTGGGACACCATGACATGGTGTTGGCGGCATGGTCTCCCGCACGGGAAGCCTGCGCTCTACCGATTTGGTCACCGCGTCCGGTTTTTGTGAATAGTCATGAAAGGAATAGTCATGATAGTCATGAAAGGAATGGACCAGGTGATGAGATCTTTAGGTAGTTAGGTGATCAGAGCTTTAGGTAGTCCAATACCTTTAGGTGATCAGGTCTTTAGGTGATCAGAGCTTTAGGTAGTCCAATACCTTTAGTTGATCAGGCCTTCAGGTAGTTAGGTGATCAGAGCTTTAGGTAGTCCAACGCTGTTAGGTAGCCCAGTACCTTTAGGTTTGTTTGTTGTTGTTGTATGTCTTAGCAACATCTAAGGCCATATAAGGACGGGTACCGACTTTATAGTGCTGCCCCATTGGGAGACCAGGCTGCCAGCACCATGACCTGATATCCCACTCAGTCACATTATCCTGACACTGAGCTAACCAGTCCTTGCCCTATCCTAATAATGCTGAACACTTGGCTAGGAACTGACAAGTATCAATTTTTAAGTCTTTGGTTTCACTCAACCAGGGTTCAAACCCACGATCCCCCGGTCTACCAACACGGGAGATGGATGCTCTAACTCATTCGGCCATCCCGTCTGGTTACCTTTAGGTAGTCCAATGCCTTTAGGTAGTCTAATGCCTTTAGGTAGGCCTATACCTTTAAGTAGTATGATGCCTTTATGTAGTACAATGCCTATATGTAGTACAATGCCTTTATGTAGTACAATCCTTTTATGTAGTCCAATACATTTAGGTAGTCCAATACCTTTAGGTAGTACAATGCCTTTAGGTAGTCCAATACCCTTAGAAAGTACAATGCCTTTAGGCAGGCCAATGCCTTTAGGTAGTCCAATATCTTTAGGTAGTCCGATGCCTTTAGGTAGTCCAATGCCCTTAGGCAGGCCAATACCTTTAGGTAGTACAATACCTTTAGTTAGTACAGCACCTTTAGGTAGTCTAATGCCTTTATCTAATCCAATACCTTTAGGTAGTCCAATGCCTTTAGGTTCCAATGCCTTTAGGTAGTCCAATACCTTTAGGTCATCCACTACCTTTAGGTAGTCCAATACCTTTAGGTAGTCCAATACATTTAAACAGTCCAATGTCATTAGGTAGTCCAATGTCATTAGGTAGTCCAATACCTTTATGTAGTCCAATGCCTTTATTTAATCCAATACCTTTAGGTAGTCCAATACCTTTAGGTAGTCCAATACATTTAGGTAGTCCAATGCCTTTAGGTAGTCCAATGCATTTAGGTAGTCTAATGCCTTCAGGTCATCCAATACCTTTAGGTACTCCAATACCTTTAGGTAGTCCAATACATTTAAGTAGTCCAATATCTTTAGCTAGTCCAATGCCTTCAGGTAGTCCAATACCTTTAGGTAGTCCAATGCCTTTAGGTAGTCCAATGCCTTTAGGTAGTTTAATGCCTTTAGGTAGTCCAATGCCTTCAGGTAGTCCAATACCTTTAGGTAGTCCAATGCCTTTAGGTAGTTCAATGCCTTTAGGTAGTCCAACACCTGGAGGTAGTCTGAGAACGTGTGGCTCGGAAAGGCAGAGGCATGTGCTATCGAGTTCCGCTCTGGGATCGAGGTTACATTTGCTTGCAACACCGATCATGAGAGGAATTTGTTAAAACTGCCAGTGTCTGGCAGCGGTTCACCTTCTCCCTCACCGACCCACCCCGACACACACAACCCCCCACACCCCACACACACCCCACATGCACGCCTTCTACTCTCCCACTTAGAAAGAGAGAAATCAATGTTGTAGTAGCAGTGTAGTAGTAGTAGTAGAAGAAGAAGAAGACCAAAGCATCAAAGTGTATGAAGCCCAATATTGTACGTCACTGCGTCCTCCCTGCAGTGGACGTGGTGGCCGAATTGGTAAGAGCGCTGGTTGACTTCCCGTTCGTGGGTTCGAACCCCGATTGAGTCAAACACACGACTTACAAAATTGGTACGTGTCACTACCTCGCTTGGCTCTCGGCATTAACAGGTTGTGGGAACTATTGCTTTGCTCGGTATCAAGATAATGTGACTGAGTAGGATACCAGGTGGCCTTGTTTTCCCAATAGTACAGCACTATAAAGTAAAATGAATGTGCAGTGTGACAAGTCGGTATTGGTCTGATATAACCTTAGATGTTGCTAGGATGTAAAGCCCCAACAAACATCCTACGTCCGATTCATATATCCGTATGCCTATCCAGGCACTCGCCAGTTCGATATACTGATAATGAAAACTATAACAGAGTCTACAAAGCTTGAAGAAGCTAATCAAAGATAACTGAATAAATAATACTTTCACTCACCACATCAACCCAGCTCATCCACCGGACGAGGTGGCCAAATCATTAGAGCGCGGGCCTCGCGTGCGGGAAATCAGGAGTTTGGTTCCCGGTCGAGTCAAACCAATGACTTATAAAATTGATACTTATGGCTTCCTAGCCTGGTACTGAGCTTTTATAGGATAGCGAAAGGACTGGTTGGCTCTCAGTGTCAGGATAATGTGACTCAGTGGGATATCGGGTCATGGTGCGAGCGGCCTGATTTCCCAGTGGGACAGCAAGCACTATAAAAGCTGCCATGAGTGTGCACTGTCAGAAGTCAGTACCCATCCTGATATATGACCTTAGATGTTGCTAGGACATAAAACTCCAACAACCAACCTAGCGCACCCAGTGAGTAGCGGAATAAGTACATGATAAGCTGTTCCCAAAGTGAGTAATTTCCTATAGCTGAACCACACGGCAAACAAGCTTACAGAGATATTTTGTTACTGGTTGGTTGTTGAAATGTTATGTCCTGCAACATCTAAAGCCGTGTTCACACGGGGCAGTTAATTCGAATCATAAAAATCGACTTGTATAGTTCGGCTCACATTTGGCGTGTGAACGCGCGGCTGAGGCGGTTTAGGGCTGATTCGAATCATATAATTCGGATTTTATAAACCACCTATGTATGTGGTTTATATGAACCGAATTTTATGATTCGACTTATATCGCCTGTGTGAACGCAACCGACCTACTTGAGGCGGATTAAGCACGTCACACTATATAATATAATTTGGTCTATGAACCCTGCTAGAGGTGCACATATATTTTGTTCATGATTTATTTTAAGGTTTTCACTGCCCAGCAGAAGTTTTTACGGTTCCAAAACAATATGATTCAGTCTAGGTCGAACCCACACTCTCTCGTGCCGACGTCGACTAACCGAAACTGGCGCTGGTTAGTATGGACTTGCTCATGCGCTGATATCGATTTCCGGCCCAAGTACTGCCCATGTGAACATGACACTAGTTCGGTTCATATTATCCGCCTTGTATAAAGCGGCGTAAACTTTTCCCGTGTGAACACGGCTTAAGGTCATATCAGGATGGGTACTGACTTGTGAGAGAGCACACTCATGGCGAATTAATAATAGTGCTTCCCCACTGGGAAAGTAGACCACCAGCACCATGACCCGATATCCCACCCAGTCACATTATCCTCACACTGAGCTAATCAGTCCTTGCCCTATCCTATTAATCCTGAGCGCCAAGCTAGTAGGAAGCGACAAATACCAATTTGATAAGTTGTTGGTTTGACTCGACCGGGAATCAAACTCCCGATCTCCCGGGATGCCTACACTCTACCGATTCGGCCGGTGTGTACATGTATAATGTACTCTCCACCCCAACCCACTATACACTACAAACCTCCCAACAATTTAACAGGCTTCCCAACACCCTTCCACTAACCAGTAAGCGCACCCGCACCCCTACACCACGACCACAACCACGGTCACCACTCTGTACTCCTCACCCGATCCTTACACACAGAGACCACGCACCTTCAAGTGAGCAGCTCGCTCATACAACCCTACTCAGGTAACGACGGCCCTACCTACCTACCTACCTACCTACCTACCCGCCCGCCTGGCAGGGAGCATCATTGACAACCAGTGGCTTAACTGGCGACTGGAATCTTTGATGCGCCGGCCCGTCGATGCTCAGAGCTGCTCGGCGACACTTTGAACAGGAGGCGTTTCATGTAGAGCGCAATTAGGCTTCAGAGGACATCTGAGGGAAGTGGTGACTTCCTGGCGCTTAAGTACCACGTCGGGCGTGCTACTAATGATCCACGGACCTTATTTCGCTAAAATAAAAGCAATGACCTCCATACTGCCACATGGGGGAAGGCCAGACGGGATGGCCAAATGAGTTGAACGTCCATCTCCAGTTCTGGTAGATCGTGGGATTCACACCCTCGGGTTCAAACTTTTGTTGAGTCAAACCCAAAACTTTAAAATGTATACTTAGCCAGGCATTCGGAATTATTAGGATAGGGCAAGGACTGGTTGGCTCAGTGTCAGGATAATGTGACTGAGTGGGATATCAGGTCATGATGCTGGTGGTCTGGTCTCCCAGTGGGGCAGCACTATAAGTCTACAAAAGGTAAACATTGGCTATTGGGAGGCAGCACTATAAAGTTGCCATGAGTCTGCACTGTCACAAGTCAGTACCTATGCTGATATGACCATAGATGTTGCCTGGACGTAAAGCTCCAACAACCAACATGGGGTGTGTGTGTGGGGGGTGGGGGGGGTGAACAACCTTATACTCTAAAAGTAAACCCCCCCCCCCAAAAATTACTAGGGACATTTTAGGTTTGATTTGTCTCTGAAATGGTGAATATATTCAAGGAAGACAATGAAATTCGTGTAAATATACGTGTGAATAAATGTGTTGATCTGTTGGTACCACGCTCCTCACATCGTGCAAAGGAAAGAGAGCCTGCTCAAAACATGTGCGTACTAGATAGACGTGTCGCCCTGGTGGACTGTTCGCGTGTCCGTCCGTACAGCCCAGGCTCTGCTGTTGCCGGTCTGCCATTCATTGTAGGCAAGCTAGACCGACCAAACCCGTCAGTAGTAGCGAGATCCATCAGGGCCCCGTCCTGATATGACCTTAGATGTTGCTAGGACGTAAAACAACAAACAAACAAACAACAATCCATCGGTGGTAAAATTACAAAAGGCTACATCTTATTTTTACTACTTGTACACCGCCACCCCATTTAGGATGCCCCCCCCCCCCCTCTATTGACGCAATACACCCCGGTGTAAAGATTTCAAATTCCCCCCATATTCAAGTTCCCCCCCAGGAACTTGAAAACGTTTTCAAATTCCTCCCAGGGGAATTTGAAAACGTTTTCAAATTCCCTCCCTCGTTTCAACTTTCCCTCACTCCCCCATTTTTGGGGAATTCTCTTTATTTTTGTTATTTTTTGTTATTTTTCATGACAAATATTATAATATACAGAGAATAGCATAATGGAAATTATTACTAGTACAATAAAACAAATGACACAAAGTCTCCAAGATGGTTAAGAAAAAAATATTATAGGTCTGAAATTTAAAACGTTTTTTAAAGTTTTTTAAACAATTTTAAATTCCCAGAGGGGGGAATTTGAAAATAGGGGGAGGAATCTGAAAACTGTTTTTAAGTTCCCCCCCAGGAATCTGAAAACGTTTTTAATTTCCCCGGAGGGAAGTTAAAAACGTTTTCAGATTCCCGGGGGGGAACTTGGGAAGGGGGGAAGTTGAAATCGTTACACCGGGCCGAGACGAGACGTGCATTTATTCAGACATTTAAAACGGAACTTGTATAGTGTAGGTCTGTAATGACAACTGAGGTTTGAGCTTGATTACGCGCCTGGTTTTAATGTCATTGGTATGTATACCATATTATTACATTTGGTACACCACCTCACACCCACATATATATACACACCCATACGAAGCTGAATAGATGCATAACTACATACATACATACATTCATACATACATACATACATACATACATACATACATACATACATACACACACACACACACACATACATACATAGTGGCCGGGAAAATTACTCGGAGCCGATGCCAGAGGTACCATGGTTCGCCGAACTGGTAGGTTGGTAAAATAGGAAGGTCATGGTAGGTCATGGGTTCGATCCACTATGGATCAAACCAATCACATAAACAAATTATACTTGTCACTACCTATCCTCATTCTTGGCATTTTTACTAGGAGTGGATATGGAGCAGTGGAATGAGGTGGAGCAATTCTCACCTGCTTAATTCAATGGATGCAACAAACAAAAACAAAATAGTTTCATGTTACATATGCAAAATAGGCCTAATAGACCTAAACGATTACCTCATGAAAATAAACCATACATATTACAAACAACTTTTTCACTTCCAACAGTTCACTTCATTGCTCGGGAACATCCCCCCAGTGCCCATCACGACGTGCCCCCATCCGTCCCCCCCCCCCCCCTACACACACACCCCCCCCCCCCCCCCGACACACACTCCCCCCACACACTCCATCCCCCCCCCCCCCCCCCCCCCCCCTGACGCACAGACTCCACCCGACCCAACCTCACCGTCTCGACCCCGCCACCCTGCGGCAACCGGCGCCTTCAGCCTCCGCCGTTACTCACCAGGTGGCAGCACCGTGCGTTGAAGGCAGCGTGCGAAAACGAGGCGGCGGCGGCGGCGCAGGACGGGGGCAGGCAGACGACACGCTGCCCGGGGCGAGGCGAGGCGGGGCGGGCAGACAGAATCTGAGAATGACGGCGACGACGACCACTACCACAACAACAAAACACGCCACTGGTACCACCAGCACAGAACATCCACTGCCTACAACACAGCTCGAGGCTTAGCTACACTGAACTACAGCCTGATTCAGCAGCTGGCACGACGGACACAAGCCAGGGAAGCGCCCCACCCCCCTCCTCCTCCTCCCGTCCGTCCCACCTTCACCGCTGACTGCATGCAGACTCAGGGAGTCAGTGTCAAGTCTGCACAGCCAGGCTGCGTTGTAATGTAATGGACTTGGGCGGGCGACGGGAGCAGAAAGCCGGCCTTGTGCGGGGTGAAGGGAAGCGGGGAGCGGAGAGAGAGATGGGCACACACATCCACAGGGAGAGAAAGGAGAGGAGGACACGACATCCCGCAACTAACTAATGCTCTCCCGGCTTCAAGGCGCCGGTGAGTTGTACGAGGGGGAGGGGTGTTGACGGACGGGGAAGAGAGAGTGTGTCAGGTGTCAGGTATCAGACAGTGCGAGGCGAGGCGGCCGCTCGGGCGGGGGCTGTCCGCCGGCGACCATCTCCCCATCTCCCGACAACATAATATGCACCAGTCCTGGTCGGTTCACCCCTGCCCAGCACGCAGCAGCAAGGCCCGGGTCAGAGACCCGTCAATGCCTACTACTCACACCCACACCCACGCCCACGCCCACACCCACGCCCGCGCCCACGGCACAGTTCAGGCTCCCCAATCACACTGCCCACGGGTCAGCGGTTGGCTTCTCCAGGGCTGGTGATCCCGGTGATACCTTACTCCTGTACCGCAACTGGGATTCATCCACACACCGTTTGATCATCATCACCACCACCACCATCATCATCATCATCATCAGCAGCAGCAGCAGCAGCAACGACAACAATCTAGATCGCTCTTCAGCGATAGGACTAGGAGGCTCACCCACCCTCCCCCCACCCCTCCTTCCTTGCCTCCAGGTGTCGGGAGCAGCTGGTTCCTGGCGGCGGTAATGACCGCTGTGTCCGACATGCCGAGACCAGCGACCCCTCTGGGGTGTGTCTGCGTGGTGTCGGTCAATTTGCTATGTATGTAAGCACGGCTGAGGTCTTCTGCTCCGGCGCCCCCGTGGGACCTGCAGATACCGCCACCGCGACCGCCACCGCCACCGCCACCGCCACCGCCACACAGGTGGGCAGGCGGGCATATGCCCCACGCCACCCTGGAGGTGGGTACCACATGGCTGGCTACTGCCACCGCCCACCGCCCAGCATGACTGCTACTGCATGAAGAGCCGGACCGGTATTGGTGAAATAGGTGTGTTGTGTTCTAACTGCCACTACTATCAAGTCTAGTCTATATAGTCTTACAGATACGCTCTCTCCCCAACTCCCCCCCCCCCCCCACACTCTCTCGCGCCGTCTCTCTTTCTGTGTTGTGTTCTAGTACTATCAAGTATAGTCTATATAGTTTTCAGATCCTCTCTCGCCACCTCTCCCTCTCCCCCCCCCCCCCCATCTATATTCCTCCCTCTCTCCGCCTCCATTCTTTCTGTGTTGTGTTCTAGTACTATCAAGTATAGTCTATATATTCTTTCAGATCCCCTCTCTCTCCCCTCCCTCTGTCTCTCTTCTTTCTGTGTTGTGTCCTAGTACTATAAAGAATAGTCTAGAGAGTCTTACAGATCCTCTCTCTCCTCTCTCTTTCTCTCTTCTTTATGTGGGGTGTCCCAATACTATCAAGTATAAACTATCAAACTATATAGTTTTTAAAGATATTTTTTCTGTCCCTCTTTTCTTTCTAGCCAAGCTGTTCAAATGTTCTGGGGATGCAGGGAACACACACTAAAGTATACATATATATCCCAATAGACACGCACTGCATGGGTCGAGACAAATGGATGCGCGTCTATTCAAAGTTAAAGAATTTCATGGATTTGTTTGTGTTGTGCCTCTAAAATAAAGTGGGATTGCTTTATTTTATGTGCATTCAGTCTGAATATGATTGTAGATTTGTGTGCACTTTCAATCTTGAAATGGGGGGTCGGGGGGGGGGGCTGCTTCTATTGGGTAGCATGCTTCTATTGGGATATATATATCTAGTATATATATAGATATATATATATTATAATTATATCATCGGGTGATCCCTTATACTGCCAGATAGATGGTACTACTGCTACTAGCAGCACACTGCTGGTAGCAGACTGTCAAATCACCGGTGGTGTACTGCTGACACTGCTAGTACTAGTAGCAAATGCCACATCAATAGATCACCGATACTAGTAGTAGCGCACACTGTTAGATTACTGATATCACTAGCAGCACATTACTAGCAGCACACTGCCAGATCACTGATAACACTCATGGCATACTGCTACAAGTGCTAGTTATTACCCCTAGCAACACACTTCTAGCAGCACACTGCTAGATCACTGATACCACTCGTCGCACATTGCTAGATATTACCCCTAGCAATACACTGCTAGTAGCACATTGCTAGATCACTGATGCCATGCGTCACAGACTGCTAGATATTACATTCTACCCCTAGCAACACACTGCCAGATCATACACGCCAATCTAAATGCAATGCATGCAATCCATCCATACAGATATCCCATCCCCACCCCACACAACACGCATACCCACACTGACACAGCTCGGCTTGTAGTGCCTGCAGAGCAACGGCTAACCTCCAAATGCACCATTCCCACTAGCAGCACTCTCAACTTAAAGCTGCATAGCTCGATGAAAATATCACATTTTCAAAACCAAGACCTAGATTTGATTCTACATATCTAACTTTACGTTAGATATTGGTACACTTATTAAACATTTGTCACCAGATAGAAGGGAATACTGAGGCAATTTAATAGAATCTGTTAGTGTTAGTGTTACTGCAGAAACCCATGGTGTCAGAATTGTGGCATGCTTGACAAAATCAAATTAGCATGTTTACACTTCAAATATCTCAAAAGTTAGCAATTTAAAATAAAAGTTAGTTCAAACGAAAGTAAGGTAGATTATAACGATCACCCTAATATATTTATCTCAGAAAATGATAGAAACTCAAAACCATCGGACTATGCAACTTTAACCAAACTGACTAACTGACAAGATGGCGACAGACAAATCAGGATCCTCCAGAAAGAGAAAAGAAGAAAGGATTGGAGGGCGGGGGGGGGGGGGGCCCTTGCTGATGCAGAGCTACAGGTAACTGTAATTGATATCTTTGGGTGCACCTAAATTACATGTGTCCATTTAGAGCCAGTTTAATCGAGCCAGACCCACAGTGGTGTCGCTGCTTAACAGCATCCGGGTATTTAGATAGTAGTTTGTTGGGGTTTTATGTCCTAGCACCATCTAAGGTCACATCAGGATGGGTACCGATTTGTGACAGTGCACACTCATATCTTTATTGTGCTGACCCATTGGGAGATCAGGCCGCCGGCACCATGACCCTCGATATCTCACTCATTCACATTATCCTGATATTGAGCTAACCAGTCCTTGCCATGTCCTAGTAATGCCGAGCGCCAGACTAGGTAGAAACAAGTATACATTTTTTAAACTCTTTTAGATCCAGTAACCATGAGGGATCTGCCTCGTCTGGTTCCAACCTAGCAGTCTAAGATCTTGGTGCCAAAAGCGATACCCATCCTGATATTACCTTACATGTTGCCAGGAGGTAAACCTCCAACAACCAACCAATTCTCAATGGCTCATCTTACATATGAAGCCATAGCTGTACATGCAGTCAGCCCCAACCCTAACAAGCCATATGCCATAAAGCCAGCCCAGACTTAAACCACCCACAGCAAAAACTCGGTCACCCCATCCGCATGCAGTCCACGTCCCTCGCTCCACCCACCCACCCACCCACCCACACCGCGCCTACCACCCACATTTGATCACATACCACAGTGTTCATGGAAGTAGCATACAATGCGAGTCCCGCACATGGGATATTTAAAGTTGCATAGTCTGATGGTTGATTGGCGTAATCTACCTTACTTTAGTTTGAAGTAACTTTTATTTTAAACGGCTGACATTTGAGATATTTTGAGTGTAAACATGTCAAATTAGTTTTGGCAAGCACGTCATAGGCTTCTGCAGTAACAGGTTATATTAAATTGACTTAGTATTCCTTTCTATGTGGTAATAAATGCTTAATTAGTAACTAAGTTAGATATTTAAAATCAAATCGAAATAATTCTTGAGGTTTTGAAATGTTGTTGCTTCATCGGACTATGCAGCTTTAAATCCAGACGGTACACCACTTTGGTTATGATAACTTCTTCCCATCGCAACCTCAACAATAACCAAAAAAATGTGATTCAAGAAACTAATCCCTTTTATTACACTGGAATGTAAGACAATAAATAACCAATGTGTCAGAAAACAATCCATTGTTTAACTACAGCAACAATAAAGGGGAAAGAGAAGGGGTGGGGATTTGAAAATGAACGGATATTCATATTTATTAATTATAATTTTGTGTACATTAGTTGATTAAGCAGGGGAAAGTTTAATCGCCGATAATTGGTCTTCCTCATTCCATTGCTCCTTGACCTATCCTAGTAATGCCGAGTGCCAGGCTAGGTAGCTACAAATATCAATTTTTAAGTCATTGGTTTGACTAGGCCAACGTCGAACGTCCCATCATTCCAAACACAGCCTCCCCTAGTCCAGCCAACAACAATGCCAAATATCAGGCTACCACCCCCACCCCTACCCCCACCCCCACATCCACCCCCACCCCACCCATCATCCCAGACACCCCGTCCCACCAGTCCAGCCAACAACAATGCCAAATATCAGGCAACCACCCCCACCCCTACCCCCACCCCACCCCCACATCCACCCAACCCACACCCCTCCCATCATCCCCGACACCCCGTCCCACCAGTCCAGCCAACAACGGTGCCAAATATCAGGCTACCACCCCAGCCCCACATCCACATTTACCCCCACATCCACACCACATCCACCACCACCCCTCCCTTCATTTTGTTTTTTGTTTTTTTGATGGGGTGTTTATGCTGTCCATAGTATATAAGCAAACACACCCTCCCCCCAGTCCAACCATCAATGTTGCCAGATCTTCCACCACGTCCACCCCTACCCCCACATCCACCCGCACCCCACCCCCACTTCCACCCCTACCCAACATCCACCCCTACCCCACATCCACCCGCACCCCACCCCCATGTCCACCCCTACCCGCATATCACTCGCACCCCACCCCCACTTCCACCCATCCCCCACATCCACCCCCCATTCCCCACATCCACCCCTACCCCCACATCACCCGCACCCCAAACCCCATGTCCACCCTACCCGCACATCCACTCGCACCCCATCCACCCCCATCCCCACATCCACCCCAACCCCATGTCCCACCCCTACCCCCACATCCACCTCAACCCCACGTCCACCCCATCCCCCCATCCACCCGCACCTCCACGTCCAGCCCTACCCGCACACCACCTCCACGACCACCCCTGGCTTGCTAGTAGACAGCCCCGATTATTATTATTATTTGTATTATTGTTATTATTGTTATTATTATTACTTGTATTATTATTATTATTATTATTATAAATATCCATTCTATACGATCGTTTACTAGTAGACAGCCACGATTATTATTATTAATATTACTATTATTCCTATTATTATTCCTATTATTTGTTCTATACGATGGCTTGCTAGTAGACCGCCCCGATTATTATTACTATTACTACTATTATTACTATTATTCTTTCTATACGATGGCTTGCTAGTAGACATCCCCATTATTACTACTACTATTAATATTATTACTATTATTCATTCTATACGATGGCTTGCTAGTAGACATCCCCATCATTACTACTACTACTATTAATATTATTACTATTATTCTTTCTATACGATGGCTTGCTAGTAGACATCCCCCATTATTATTACTACTACTATTACTATTATTACTATTATTCTTTCTATATGATGGCTTGCTAGTAGACATCCCCATTATTACTACTAGTACTATTATTACTATTATTCTTTCTATACGATGGCTTGCTAGTAGACATCCCGATGGTTTGGGAGTAGACCGCCCATGGTTGGAGTGGGATGAGACAGTGAAAGTACTGCTAGTAGGGAGGTCAGTAGGGATTGTGGTGCGTGGTGTACGGATGGTTGAATAATGGATCTAGGGGTGCTGTGCCGGGGGAGGGGGTGGGGTATTACATGGCACTGAACGATGACAAGCGCCAACGTCTCTTGTTTGTTTATTGGAGTTTTAGATCCTGACAACATCTAAGGTCATGTCAGGACGGGTACTGACTTGTGACAGTGCATACTCATGGTGACGTTATAGTGCTGCCCCACTGGGAGACGATACCACTGGCACCATGACTGAATATCCCACACAGTCACATCATCCTGATACTATGCGAACAAGTCTTCGTCCTATCCTATTACTGCCAAGCGCCAGGCTAGGTAGCGACAAGTATCAATTTTATGTCATTGGTTTGACTTGGCTGGGATTAAAACTCCCGACTTTCCGGATGGGAAGCCTGCGCTCAACCGATTCGGCTACCACATTTGTTGAGAGCAGCTCGTGAAGTGGAGCGTTTTTGAGTGCAGCCAGGCATCATCAATAGGGAGTCTATAGCTGTGTAATGATGGGAGCAAAAGAAGGACACGACACAGCCGCCCCGCTCACTCAAACACCCATTTGTACAAAGGTGGGCAGACAGGCAGATGGACTTGAATTTGTGAACTGTCATCGACTACCGAACGGCGCACTCTACAATAGAGAACGACGAGTTGGTGTGACGTCAGACGAGCGGCGCATACTGGAGAGTGTGTGCAGTGAGGGCGGTGTTGGTGAGAATGACAAGCTGGTGTCGACTACGGAACTGTGCACATTACAATAGACAACGACCAACAGAGAACAAGCATTTTTGAGCGCGGCCAGAAATCATCAATAGGGAGTCTATAGCTGTGTAATGATGGGAGGGAAAGAAGGACATGACACAGTCGCCCGTTGGTACAGAGGTGAGCAGACAAGCAGACGGACTTGTATTTGTGAACTGTCATCGACTACAGAATGTCGCACACTACAATACAGAACACCCAGGTGGTGTGATGTCTGATGAGGGGCATACACTGGAGCTAGATGGTGCATGCGGTGAGGGTGGTTTATAGTGCTGCTCCACTGCGAGACCAGGCTGACATGACCCGACATCCCATCATCATCATCATGCTGTCGGTCGTGATGCAACAAAGACTGCTTTCATTACTTGACTGCACTGTACATTTCATGAAAGCTGCCTGCAAAAGGGTTTAAGTGCTGCTGGCTTTTGCAAGTTACCAGCGGCACTCTCTCAGGGAGCAAATGGAGGTTTCACACTGGCAAGAACATGTCCAGACAGCGCAAAACTATTTGTCCCTGCAGTGGCTGGTCGGGAGATGTTGGGAGTTCCATACATCAACCGCCCCTAAGGCAGCCACAGTGACATGGTTTTCTGTTTAGGGTTTGCTCCCTTAGCCTTCGGTTCTGTCAAGAACCTGTACCACAAGGCAGTGGTTTACAACTCTGCAGGGCAGGGGCATCAATCTTCCTGAGGTATTGCAATACCTGCATCCCACAGAGTCACATTATACTGATACTGTGCGAACCAGTCCTTGTCCTATCCTATTAATGCCGAGTGACAGGCCAGTTAGCGATAAGTATCCATTTTATAAGTCATTGGTTTGACTCGGCTGGGATTCAAACTCCGTGCAGGCTTCCCATCAACGATGCCATTATATATTAACCTCCAATTAGATTAATACAATTTCAGTAAACCATCAGCGCTTCATGAGAACCATTGGTTAACTTTGAATGCCCCCCCCCCTCCCCATTCATCTCAGACTTGTACCTCGCACACAGGCATGCACACCACTGCAGGCAGGGACACTGGGTTGAACAGCCCCCAGGGACACTAGGTTGAACTGCGGGTAGGGACACTAGGTTGAACTGTGGGCAGAGATACTAGGTTGAACTGTGGGTAGGGACACTGGGTTGAACTGTGGGTAGGGACACTGGGTTGAATTGTGGGTAGGGACACTAGGTTGAACGGTGGGTAGGGACACTAGGTTGAACTCTATACAGGGACACTGGGGTAAACTGCAGGCAGGGACACTGGGTTGAACAGCGGACAGGGACACTAGGTTGAACTGCGGGTAGGGACACTAGGTTGAACTGTATGCAGGGACCCTAGGTTGAACTGTGGGTAGGGACACTGGGTTGAACTGCTGCCCGCCACCTATGCCGTGGAGGCGGCTGACTGATTGATATACGGCTTTATCCCTCTATGGAGCGCTGGGGGTCGTTAAGTATTCATACCCACGGGGCACAGGGATATGGGCGGTGGGGAGGGGGAGGGGGGAAGGGGGTGGGATTGTAGTTTAGCCTACAGTAATACAGGCACCATGCATCGAGCTACTAATACTAGTACAACCATAACAATGTGCACATAAGTACTAACCTGCTGTTCATATTATTACTCCTGTCAACTATAGTGTCATTATTATAATTGTTATTCACTAGAGCTACTGTTACAACCATAATAATACGCACATAAGTACTAAGCTGTTGCTAAATTATTACTGCTGTCATTATTATAATTGTTATTGCTATTGTACATTTATTTGAACCATTATCACTGTTGTTATGTAAGTCAATCACCATCAACAACGTTGCCAAGTTAGCAAATATGGCTGTTATAATAATGTGTGCATAATGATGCAGAATGATGGTTCAGCTCCTCGCACACCCTCTTGCCAGCAAGGCAACTGCTGGTACACTAGTAGTACCAGCGAAATGTGTGCAGCAGTGGTACAGTCATGCGTAGGGTACATACCAGTAAGTAGTACTATACCAATGGCACCACTGGGCGCGATGGCCGTGCGGAAAGTCAGGAGTTTGGTTGCCGGTCGAGGCAAGTCAATGACTTATAAAATTGATACTTGTCGCTTCCTAGCCTGGCACTCGGCATTATTAGGATAGGGCAAGGACTGGTTAGCTCAGTGTCAGGATAATGTGACTGAGTGGGATGTCAGGTCATGATGCCAGCAGTCTGATTTCCCAGTGCGGCAGTACTATAAAGTTGCCATTAGTGCGCACTGTCACAAGTCGGTACCCATCCTGGTATGACTTTAGTTATTGCCAGGATGTACTACTCCAACAACCAACCAATTGTCATGGGGGTGATGCAAATGAGAAATATTGCGCCTAGAGCGGGACTCAAACCCATATCTCTTTGCATTCCGGGCCAGTGTGCTAACCATTACACCACCTAGGTTCCCTGATATCACCATACTACCAACCAATAGGACCATGACTCGGTCACATTATCATGACACTGAGTTAACCAATCCTTGCCCCGTGTCAAAGCACCAGGCAAAGTAAATGACAAGTATGACAAGTACCAATTTTATCTTTGGTTCGACTCGGCCGATATCGAACCCAATTCCCAGCCACCTCGTTTTACATGTAGGGAGCAAGGAATAAGCCTAGCCAGTATGTGGTTCAATGGCAGTGAAAAGGTTAAAACGATAAATGTAGCGCCCAGCTCACCCCGGGGTCGGGTGGCCATTGGCCGGGAGTTTAACGTGTGCACTGTATATGGGGCACAGGAGGGACAGGCGGTCACATCAGGGCTGTGTGTCGGTGTGTGTGGGGGAGGGAGTGTGAGGAGTGTTAGGGGTGGGGGAGGGGGTGGGGGGAGGGAGTGGGAGGGGTGGGGGAAGGGAGGGGGGCTCCTCACCTGTCTGTGTGAGCGCGCCAGTATCTCAGTATGTGTGTAAGGGTGTGTCGTGGGCGGTGATGAAAATAGAAAATATTGCACCTAGAGCGGGAATCGAACCCACATTTCTTGCATTCCGGGCCAGTGTGCTAAGCATTACGCCACCTAGGCTCCCTGATGTCACCACCCTACCCACTCCCACCTGCCTTGCCTGAGAGGTCAGTGCAGACTACTACACTTGTCCCCCTGGAATTGTAAGTCGTTTAAATGGTCATTTAATGCTTACAGTTATATACATATAGGCAATGGTCATTTAATGCTTACAGTTATATACATACAGGCAATGCACTAATGGGGCTGTCACATTACGACGTTTCTCACCAACGCGCGCCGACGTGTTGCCTTTTTGGGTGAAACGTCGGCACGCGTCGGGAAGCGTTACGCGCGCGTTACCGGCGCGTTAACGGCGCGTCGGTACACGTTGAGTGATAGCAACGCGTGAATGGACACGTCGCCGCGCGTCGCCGTGCGTCGGGTCGCCGCGCGTCGGGTCGCGCCAATTGTTTTGTGCTTGCACAAAACTTTCGGCGCGCAGCGACGCGCGGCGACGCGTTGGAGGGGGCGTTACGGACGCGCCACCAACGCGCTACTAGCACGCTGCAACCCGTCGAATTTTCTCCCAAAACGCCGAAAAGTTGGACGTGTCTCAAGCCCTAGCAAATATCTTGCGCGTTGGCGGCGCGCCGGGGGGAAACGTCGTAGTGTGACAGCACCATTACACGTACATACACAGCTTCAACAACCATACAGCATGTATCGTGTACAGGATCATGGTCATGGCAACCAGTGTTATGGGGGTGATGAAAATGGGAAATATTCACCTAGAGCGGGAATCGAACCCACATCTTTTGCATTCTGGGCCAGTGTGATAAGCATTACACCACCTAGACTCCCTGATGTCACCACCCTACCCACGCCTACCTGTCTATGCGGCTCCTTGCCTGAGAGGTCAGTACAGACTACTACAGGAATAAGTGTGGTTTCTTCGTCTATCTGTGTGTATGTGGGTGGTGTCCGTGTGTGTGTCTGGCTAGGGAGCGACAAGCATAAATTTGGTAAGTCACTGGATTGACTCGACTGGGAATCAAACTCCCAAGTTTTCCCCATGGGAGGCATGCGCGGTAAAATTTCGTTTGTCAATGGTTTGACTCGACCGGGAATCGAACTCCCGATCTTCCGCATGGGAGGCATGCATGGTAGAATACCTGGTTGACTGCATCCCCCGTCCTCCCACCCCCCCTCACTCCTCATCCCCGCTCAAGCATGCCAATTTATACAGTAGTGTAAAGGCAGTAGTGGGCCGGACACCGGAGGGTGAGGGGTTAAGGCGGCCCCAGAGCCCCGCCCCCCCCCCCCCCCCCCCCCCCCCCCCCCCCAGCACCACCTGGAACCAGACTGACCCACCAAAATATCAAACAACAAATATTTAAAATTGATACTTGTCGCTTCCTAGCCAGACGCCCTGCATTGTTAGAATAATATTTCCCAGTGGGACAGCACTATAATTGATTGATTGGTGGTTGTTTTACGGGGCAGCACTATAAAGTCGCCATGAGTGAGCACCGTCACAAATCGGTGCCCGTCCTGATTTGACCTTAGATGTTGCCAGGACGTAAAACTAACAACCAACCAACGATCCCTTCCGGGGCCGTACACATGTGAAGATATGGAATTCAAGGCTATTTCAAGGCTTTTCAAAACTGTTTTTGATAGGAATTCAAGACTATTTTCATTTGGATTTCAGGAAAAAACAAAAAAACAACAGCGAATGGCAATTTGGGACTAATTTAGATCAGTGGGGATTGTTTAATGGAATTGAAGGCTTTTCAAGACTAATTACAAAAAATAGGTTAAATTCAAGGCTTTTCAAGGCTGTGAAATGGGGCAAATGAAGTCTGAGACTTGTCAAGACTTTCCAGGCCCTGTACAGACCCTCTTATTGGCACACGGAAGTATAAAAACCTAGATTTCCCTAATTTGGAGATATGAACAAATAAGTGCAAACAAACTTTAAAAGAATCTTTAAAACCTCATAATTTTGTCACTTTTCAACAGATCTACATAAATTGTATATCACTGGAATCGGATTTAAAAGATCTATACACCTCTATAATTTTAAATGCTGGAACATTAAAATAAAAAACTACCTTTGGGAGTACCTACTGGCATACTTACCCGTGCTATATATAAGCATGGAACATGTATGACCGTGCTATATGACCGTGCTATATACACAAGCCTCATTATATAAGAATTGGCCACATTTAGTGTTTTAAGCTGTACTTACTCACTCACTCTCCTCCAGGGCCTTCATCGTCCATTACCATCAGGATGCAGGTGATTGGTGATGAGGATGAGCATGCGCACAGGGACTCGGCGCATGGGGTGAGGGTGTGTATGTGTGTGTGTGTGAATGAGCTGGGGGTGAGTGAGCGGGGTGAAGCTTAGCGCAACCGGTGCTGATCCGAAATCCAGCTCCTAATATAACCTTAAATGTTACTAGGACGTAAAACTCCCGACAACCAACCAACCAACCAAAACCCAGCAGTCCAGTCGTCTTCGACTTCCGGTGAAAGGCGTTCACTGTTGTTACTTAGTTAAAGTTGCATATTCCGATGAAAACATCAAATTTTCAAAACCAAAACAATTATCGAGACTTAATTCTAAATATTCAACTTAGATACTGGTGCACTTATTAAGCATATTTTGCTGCATTGAAAGTCGTAATAAATCAATTTAACATAACCTGCTTCTACTGAAGTCAATGGTGCCAGAGTTTTGGGGTGCTTGCCAAAATTAATTTGGCATGTTTTGACGTCAATTATCTCCAAAGTTAGCCATTTCAAATAGTTAGTTCAGACAGAACTAAAGTAGACTATAGTGATTAGCATAATGTATTCATCTCAGAAATAGCAGACATTCAAAAGCATTGGACTATGCTTGTTTGTTTGTTTGTTGTTGTTTTACGTCCTAGCAACATCTAAGGTCATATCAGGACGGGTTGGACTATGCAACTTTCAGGGATGAAAGTAGTCTCTGGCAAAAAACATGGAAATGAAACGAAGATTAATACACCAACAGCAAATTTCCGCGATAACACAAATTTCCCCCTATAGGATTAGCACTGTCAGGGAATCGCGTAAAAATGTCGGAAGTCAGGTTTCAACTGTCCTTGTTGTGACTCTATTATTATTGCCCATATGTAACTATTTCTTGTTTGGATTACATCTAAGGTCATATAAGAACAGGATTCGGACCGACCAATTGTTATCATATACCACTGATTCCATGGAATTTTGTTTAACGTTATTCAGTCAATATAAAAAATCCCGGAAATCCACGAAATCGCGGAGATCTTTCATCCCTCCAAATCCCTGGCTTCACACCTTTTTAGCCCCGAACTCCCGAGTCATCCAGAACCTTTACCAAGAGTAGCCTCCACAGCCACGGCTACCGAGTGTGCTACCGGGGCTTCAGGGGAATTGAACACGGTATAGCCCTTCACGCATGGGTCTGAACAACCTGAAACCTCGATTCGCTGGAATTCCAACTAGTTGGGTTGATTATAATCTACCTTAATTTAGTTTGAAGTAACTTTCATTTTAAATGGCTAACTTTTGAGATATTTGAAGTGCAACCTTGCAACAATAATTTTGGCAAGTATGCCAAAACTCTGACACCATATGATTCTGCAGTAACAAGTTCTATTACATTGATCAGCTTTGTCTTTGCAGATAGCTGGTGTTATAGGAGGTGTGCACCTACCTACCTCACTCACAATGAGAGTAAAACTGTCTAAGTCAGGGATGAAAGTGGTCACCGGGGAAAAAAGCGGAAATGCCGATATTCTCCCATAGGTTTAGCATTGTAAGGGAATTGCTGAAAATTCCCGGAAGTCAGGTTTTATATATATTGGTATACGCTGATAGTGCTGCACCGTTTGAAGCATGTATTAATAGTGTATGCTGATAGTGCTGCGTAGTTTGCACCACATATTAGTATATGCTGATGGTGCTGCGGGATTGAAAAATCCCGGAAATCCGCGGAATCACAGAGATCTTTCATCCCTGTGCCTTAATAATACCATACTGCAAAGGTTTGCCTGTCCCAACTGCATTGGGTGGTTGACTGGTTGTTGGGGTTTTGCATCCTAGCAATATATATGGTCATATCAGGATCGGTACCTACGTGTTGGGGTTTTAAATCCTAGCAACAACTATTCCTGGTCTCCATGGATACCAGTTGTCTGCCCACCACCACAAGCTGTATGGCCCCATGGCCACCACATTTGAGTGTGGTGATCCCTATCCCAGCAGAGGGGGTAGGCCCTGAGTGCAATCACAACCAGACCTGCCAGCATGTCTATTTACATCCCACTAACGCACCACCAACCCAACTATTGTCATATCAGAGGTGGGTACCGACATGTGACAGTGCACACTCATGGCAACTTTATAGTGCTGTCCCACTGGGAGATCAGGCCACCAGCACCATGATCCCATATCCCACTCAGTCATACCGAGCTAACCAATCCTTGCCCTATCCTAATAATGCCGAGTGCCTGACAGGGAAGTGACAAGTATCGATTTTATAAGTGAGTGATTTGACTCGACCGGGAACCAAACTCCAAACCTTCCGCACGCGAGGCCCGACCTCTACCAATTCGGCCACTTCGCCCGGTGCATGCATTTATGGAAGCGGGGAAATGTATGATGTGGGATGATTTGAAGGTGGTGGGACTGGAGGATGGCTCCTGCCACCATTATATCCTCCAGGTTTGTTTGTTTGTTTGTTGTTGTTTTACATCCTGGCAACATCTAAGGTCATATCAGGACAGGTACCGACTTGTGACAGTACACACTCATGGCAATTTTATAGTGCTGCCCCACTGGGAAATCAGGCCGGCGGCACCATGACCCTATATCCCACTCAGTCACATTATCCTGACACCGAGCTAACCAGCCCTTGTCCTATCCTAATAATGCCGAGCACCAGGCCAGGAAGCGACAGGTATCAATTTTTAAGTCATTGGTTTGACTCGACCGGGAACCGAACTCGTGAACTCCCGATCTTCTGCACGCAAGGTCTGTGCTCTACAGATTCGGCCACCGCGCCCGCTCATATCTTCCAGGAGCGGGTACGTCGGTACCACCTACAGGTCCTACCGCCACCTGCCGGTACCAGGCCGACGCCATAACTCCTCCTGTGTGTGTGTGTGGAGGTGTGTGTGGAGGTGTGTGTGGGGGGTGGAGGGGTGAGGGGAGGGGTGGCTAGTTCTCTGGGGAAACTGCCACACTCGTCAGTTTACCAAATAGCACAGTCCCCACCTTCCACATCGGATGCGGTGGCCGAATTGGTAGGGCCCAGATTTCCCGTGCGGCAGGTCGTGAGTTCGATTCCCGGTCGAGTCAAAGCGATGACTTATAAAATTGATACTTGTTGCGACCTAGCCTGGCGCTCGGCATTATCAGGATAGGGCAAGGACTGGTTAGCTCAGTGTGATTGAGTGGGATATCGGGTCATGGTGCCGTTCACAGCACTATTAAGTCGCCATGAGTGTGCACTGTGACAAGTTGGTACCTGTCCTGATATCACCTTAGATGTTGCGAGGACGTAAAATTCCGACAACTCTATGCCCTACAATTGAATTCTCACCACGGCGACCTGCTGCAGATATAGGTTTGGTCGGTCACAAAAATCGCATACATCACATAGGGACCCCCCCCTCCTCTCATCGCAACCATCTATGGCACAACAACCCACCGACAATGCATCTCACAATACACCAAAACTGCACTTCTATCCACAACAAAGACAACAACAACCCACATCGCCAACATCATATTTGTAATTCCCTCTACAGCACCACCGCCACCCCGCGAGTACTGTCCTGCATTCCTTATTCACCACCCCAACCCGCATCCTCCAGTGCATAATTCCCACGCTGCTGACGTCGGCTCGCAGCCACTCCTCCCTCGGCCTGGATAATGGAGAGTGGGCGGGGCAGCGCCTCCTTCCACCAATGGTCACCACCACTGGGGTAGCGCCAGATGACAACAAATACAACAACCCACCCGCCCCACAGTATATCACCAACATCATATTTGTAATTCCCTCTACAGCGCCACCGCCACCCGGCGAGTACTGTCCTGCATTCCTTATTTACAAGCTCAGCCCACCAACCCACATCCTCCAGTGCATGATTCCCATGTTGCTGATGTCGGCTCGCGGCCACCCCTCCCTCGGCCTGGATAATGGAGTTAGGGTGGGCGGGGCAGCACCTCCTTCCACCAATGGCCACCACCATCGGGGTAATGCCAGATGACAACAAATAAAACAACACCCCTGTCCTGCAGTATATCGCCAACATCATATTTATAATTCTCTCAACATTGCACCGCCACCCCGTGAGCACTGTCCTGCGTTCCTTATTCACAACCTCAGCCCGCCAAACCGTATCCTCCAGTCTATGATTCCCACGCTGCTCACTTCGGCTCGTGGCCACACCACCCTCGGCCAGGATAATTGAGTTAAGGTGGGCGGGGCAGCGCCTCCTTCCACCAATGGCCACCACCACCGGGGTAGCGCCAGATGACAACAAATACAACAACCCACCCGCCCCACAGTATATCACCAACATCATATTTGTAATTCCCTCTACAGCGCCACCGCCACCCAGCGAGTACTGTCCTGCATTCCTTATTTACAACCTCAGCCCGCCAACCCACATCCTCCAGCGCATGATTCCCACACTGCTGATGTCGGCTCGCGGCCACCCGTCCCTCGGCCTGGTTAATGGAGGTAGGGTGTGTGGGGTGTCGCCTCTTTCCACCACCACCGGGGGGTGGGGGGGGGGGGGGAGTGCCAGGTGACCGCGGCAGTTTCCGGTCCCACGTGGCGCCACCCCCGTGCGCCCCCTCTGGTGGCGGGGAGAGGAACGAGAGGGAAGGTTGGTTGGTCGTTAGAGTTTTACGTCCTGGCCTACATGTAAGGTCATATCAGGACGGTTACCGACTTGTGACAATGCACACTCATGGAGACTTTATAGTGTTGTACCACTGGGAGACCATGCCACCATACCATGACTTGATATCACAATCAGTCACGACACTGACACTGACACTGAGCCAACCAGTCCTTGCCTTATCCTAATAATGTCAAGCACCTGGCTAGGTAGCGATAGTATACATTTTTAAGTCATCGCTTCTGACTCGACCAGGGTTCGAACCCATGAGTTTAAAATCTCACGATCTAACAAAACGGGAGTCGGTCGCTCAACTCATTCGGCCAGGGAAGGAAGGAGGCGGTGACAGGTGGTGGTGGTGGTGGTGGTGTGTAGGGGTGTGTGGGATGGGTGTCTGTGTGTAGCAGTGTGATTCGTACAGGCGGGAATCAATAAGACTCCAGTTGTCGTGATGGTGCTGGAGATGGAGTAGTGGGGTCTACCTACAGTGCTTAACGGGCTCCACTCGAGCCCTCGCCCGGTGTAACCACGTGACTGCTCCCGGGGCCGGCCGTCAAAAGGAGGCTGGGATTGCACTTAAAGCTGCATAGTCCGATGGTTTTGAATTTCTATAATTTTTCTGACAGAAATATTGTAGTAGCCTGGGCTGGCCTCTCAGGCAAGGAACCGCACAGACCGGTGGGCGTGCGAATGGTGGTGGCATCGGGGAGCCTAGGTGGTGTAATGGTTAGCACAGTGGCATGCTATGCAAGAGATGTGTGTTCGATTCACACACTAGGTGCAATATTTCCAATTTTCATCACCCCCACGACAATATATTAAATTGATTGTTAGTATCTTTCTTACTTTAGTTTGAAGTAACTTATATTTTGAATGGCTAACTTTTTAGATATTTTAAGTACAAACATGACAAATTAATTTTGGCAAGCACGCCAAAACTCTTAACACCATAGGCTTCTGTAGTAACAGGTTCCATTAAATTTACTTAGTATTCCCTTGTATGTGGTAGCAAATGCTTAAAGTTGCATAGTCCGATGAAAGCATCAAATTGCCAAAACCAAAACACTCATCTAGATTTGAATCTACACATCCCAATTAGAAATTGGTGCATTTGTTGCATGCTAAGTTAATTTACTGGAACCTGTTACTGATGAAGCCTATGCTGTCTGAGGTTTGGCATGCTTGGCAAAATTAATTTTGTGTACTTCAAATATTTCAAAAGTTAGCCATTTAAAATAAAAGCTACTTCAAACTAAAGTAACGTAGATTATAACAATCAGCCTAATATATGTATCTCAGAAAATGACACAAACTCAAAACCATCAGACTATGCAACTTTAACTCGCTGGGCGCTGCAGTGTTAAATGCGGCGGAAGGAGTTGCGCGACTCGCAATGGTAAAGCCTTATTTACGCCTTATGCAAAAAAACAAAGGGATATGGGGGTGGGGGGGGGGGGGGGGGGTGTAGGAGAGGGGGGGAGGAACAGTCGGGGGTGGGCCAGGGTGGGAACCTCTGTTCAGGGGAAATACAGCTCAATGCTTCTGGATCATCAGCCCATGTTGGTGTAGAGATATTTGTAGAGATACACTGCTCCATACAGATGATTCTAGTCATGCACACTGCTCCATACTGATGACACTAGTCATGCACACTGCTCCATACAGATGATTCTATTCATGCACACTGCTCCATGCAGATGATTCTAGTCATGCACACTGCTCCATACTGATGATACTAGTCATGCACACTGCTCCATACTGATGACACTAGTCATGCACACTGCTCCATACTGATGATACTAGTCATGCACACTGCTCCATACAGATGATTCTATTCATGCACACTGCTCCATGCAGATGATTCTAGTCATGCACACTGCTCCATACAGATGATTCTAGTCATGCACACTGCTCCATACTGATGATACTAGTCATGCACACTGCTCCATACAGATGATTCTATTCATGCACACTGCTCCATGCAGTGATTCTAGTCATGCACACGGCTCCATACTGATGATATAGTCATGCACACTGCTCCATACTGATGATACTAGTCATGCACACTGCTCCATACTGATGATACTAGTCATGCACACTGCTCCATACAGATGATTCTATTCATGCACACTGCTCCATGCAGATGATTCTAGTCATGCACACTGCTCCATACAGATGATTCTAGTCATGCACACTGCTCCATACTGATCATTCTAGTCATGCACACTGCTCCATACAGATGATTCTATTCATGCACACTGCTCCATGCAGATGATTCTAGTCATGCACACTGCTCCATACAGATGATTCTAGTCATGCACACTGCTCCATACTGATGATACTAGTCATGCACACTGCTCCATACAGATGATTCTATTCATGCACACTGCTCCATGCAGATGATTCTAGTCATGCACACTGCTCCATACAGATGAATCTAGTCATGCACACTGCTCCATACTGATCATTCTAATCATGCACACTGCTCCATACTGATCATTCCAGTCATGCACATTGACCCAAGTACTCAGATTGACATATGCAGATGATTCTTGTCATGCACACTGCTCCAAGCATCAAAATTGATGCATACATAAAAAGTGGAGAGGGGAGTTAGCTAGAAAGATCCCTAGCATTCTTATAATCTATAGATGTGTGTACATATTTTGACTGGCATTGGAGGCGGTGGCTAAATCAGTAGAATGTAGGCCTCCCGTGCGGGAGATCAGGATTTTGAATACCAGCCGAATCAAACCAATTGTAGAGTCTAATGCTCGAATATGTGGCTGTATAGACAGGCTATGGTGGTGACAATACAGACAAAGAGAAAGGAAGAGTATAAAGTGTGAAAGAAGAAAGAGAGTCAGGCCCTCTGGTTTATTGCAAAATATAGTTACATGGGTTCATTGTAGAGTATCACCCCTTTCCCCCAATGGGAATCAAGCATTCTTGGCCCTACCAATAGGGATCCAGCATTCCTGGTCCCCATGGATACCAGTGGTCTGCCCACCACCAAAAGCTGTATGACCCCATTGCCACCACCAACCTTGACCTTTTGAGTGTGGTGATCCCTATCCCAGCAGAGGGGGGGGGGGTAGTCCCTGAGTGCAATCACACCCAGACCTGCCAGCGCCACTATGTCTATTTACATCCCACTCAGGCACCACCAATCCATACATATATATATACATACATGCACCTGGTCACGTACACCGATCAGTAATAGAACATTAGCATTCCCCCGTGTGCCGAATATCGGAATATTTTACACAATGACATAAAATTGATACTTGTTGCTTCCAAGCCTGGTGGTCAGTATTAATAGGATAGGGCAAGGACTGGTTAGTACAGTGTCAGGATAATGTGACTGAGTGTGATATCAGGTCATGGTGTCGGCAGCCTGATTTCCCAGTGGGGCAGCACTATAACATCGCTATAAGTGTGCACTGTCACAATTCAGTACCCGTAAAATAGAGGAAATCGACCAAACTGGAGAACCTCGACCTTAATACGTGTCCCCCTCCCCCACAGACACACCAATTTGCTAATGGCCGTGGGCAGCTTGAGCTGCTCTCGAGCTGCTCAAACCACTGGCGTAGGCACCGGGCGGGTATTATCTGGCCACTGGGGGATGGGATGCGTCGACTGTTGGATACGTCGCTGGGTGAGTAGCTTTGAGTAGCTCTGAGCAGCTCTGAGCAGTTCGGGGTGCGGTGAGTCAGCTTTACTCTTAGCTGTTATGACTGAACGCAGAGGTGATGCCTGTTGCTGTCACAAGAGGGCGTTATTTTTCCAATAAACCTACTGGAGTGGTTTGTCGGACCTATGAATATATAGATTATTATAGACTCCATAAGAGACAATGTAACATGAGTATGTTGGTTGAGATTGATACCTCTGGCTGGCCAACAATCTAGCCTACCATTTATTTTATGGTCAAAATTTCTGACGAGAGTGAGGGTGATAGCGCTCACGCCAGCTCACCAGCGACTCGCTAAAGGTTTGCCTATCTGAGTGCAAACCCAAGTCACCCAGGCCACTGCGTTTCTCAGCGGGCGGGGCGATAGGTAGCATTTTCGGGTCAAATGCTACAGGTTCTCTGTTAGATAATATTTATATAATATATTTTATATAGCACATAATTTGTCACGCCTTACCAACAGATAATGACATTTAATGGTCATAAGAAAAGATTGCATGTATGTTGATAATTAAGTGTATGCTAGGAAATGATACATAACCAAGAAATCTTTTCTCTCGGAAATCCGCCGAGAATCAGTGGTTGTGGTAGTGGTAGTGATAGTGGTGGTGGTGGTGGTGGTTCCATATGGTTGGTTGTTGGAGTTTTATGTCCTGGCAACATGTCAGGTCTTATCAGGACAGGTACCGACTTGCGACAGAGTGCACTCATGGCAATTTTATAGTGCTTCCCCACTGGGAAACCAGTCCGACAGCACCTTGGCCTGATATGCCACTCAGTTGGCTCACGGTCAGGATAATGAGACTGAGTTTCTTTGACATAGAAGTTCGGAGGTCTGGTTTGTGTCCGCTGGTGCTCACAAGTGACAGAGCTCATAGGTGTGGCTGATAATGAGTGAATGTGTGAATGAAAACCGAGGCAATCATCAATACAGCATAGATGTGAATGGCCTGACAAAAATAAATCAGGACAATATTTTATGAATTTGTGGGACTTCGAAAGTGACGGGAGAAGTCGGAATGGTTGCAAACTTTGATCATATCCGAGGAAAATTTGGACACATGAAAAAAACCTGAATTCTTGATAAATCCGAAAGAATCTCATCTATGATACGGGTAGGCATTGTCGCTGTGCACCGCCCAGCTAGCAAACCACTCGTCCGGTCTCACTTAAAGCTGCATCGTGCGATGAAGCATCAACTTTTCAAAACCAAAACAATTATTTAGATTTGATTCTACATATCTAACTTAAATATTAATGCACTTACTCACCATGTATTGTCCCAATACTGAGTCACTCTAATAGAACTTGTTCCCGAGGAAGCATATGGTGTCAGATTCTTTGCATGCTTCACAAAACTAATTTTACATGTTTATTCTTCAAATATCTCAAAAGTTAGCCATTTAAAATCAGTTTGAAGTAACGTTCAGATTATGACAATCGGTTTAATATATTTATCTCAGAAATGTGACAGAAACTCAAAATCATCGAACTATGCAACTTTAAGATGATTGCAGACAGCCGAGGCTGATGCCCCCCACCCCCCACCCCATGCCCTCCACCCACCCCCCGCTCGCACTGCTGGTTCCGGCGAGCCGAATGTCCGCCATTAGCCATCTCCTTATTGCGCTGCCGGGCACCAGCGACGATGATACTCTACGGCTGGTCCGAAGAAAGTACAGGTGGAGGGCCCCCCACGTGATCCTCATTTACCCCCCTGTGCACCCCCCCGCCCCCTCCCCACTCCACCACCCTCCACCCCCACCTCCTCCATAGATCCCCACCTCATGCCTTGACCCATGCCCCTAGTTCGTTAGTTGGTTGTTGGAATTTTAAGTCCTGGCAACATCTAATGTCATATCAGGATGGGTACTGACTTGTGACAGTACACACTCATGGTGACCTTATAGTGTTGTCCCACTGGGAGACTAGGCCACCAGCAACATGACCCGGTATCTCACATAGTCACAATATCCTGATACTCTGCAAACCAGTCCTTGGCCTATCCTATTAATGCTGAGTACCAGGCTAGGTAGCAACAAGTATCAATTTTATAAGTCATTGGTTTGACTCGGCTGGGATTCGAACTCCAGACATTCCGCCCGGGAAGCATGCGCTCTACCGACTAGGCCACCGTGTCCGGTATCCAAATTTATGAGACATGATACAAATTGGTGGCCATTTTGGAAAATGGCTGCCAAAATGGATTTAGCTGTGGAATTGAGACATTCATCACGGTTTTTATTCAACAGTTGGATGAATGCATCTAGGGTCATATCAGGATGGGTATCGACTTGTGACAGTGCACACTCGTGGTGACTTTATAGTGTTGCACCACTGGGAGACCAGGACTTCGGCACCATGACCCGATATCCCACTCAGTCACATGATCCTGACACTGTGCAAACCAGTCCTTGTTCTATTTTATTAATGCCGAGCCCCTAGCTAGGAAGCGACAAGTATCAATTTTATAAGTCATTGGTTTGACTCGGCTGGGATTAGAACTACCGACCTCCAGCACAGATGACCTTAGATGTTGCCAGGACGTATAACTCCAACAACCAACCAACTCAGTTGAGGTCAAGTTTCTTTTGTAGTTACATTTTGTTGAATTTATTTGGAACGCCAACTAGCTTACACACTCTCATTCCTATATACAACCAACCAACCACAGCTCCCCCCCCCCCCCCCACACACACACATACACACACACCCAGCCCCGTACACACTCCGTTTTCTGGTGCCAATCAACCCGCCCCGTGTGACCTGTGACCAGCCGTCAACAGACAAAGCCATTCTGCTTCACGTCGAGAGCTGGGGCCGTATGCAGGAGTCAGTGTTAGCGAAGCAAAACGGTGTTTGGCGGGAATTCCGGTTTAGCGGCGAAAAAATGGTATGCACAAGTCAGTGTTAGGCCTAACACCAAAGGCTTAACTGGTGTTACCTTACCCCTAAAAAATATCAGGTTTAGCGAGTTTATTAGGCCCAAATCTATTCAATGCTGTCATATTTAACAGAATTACATACGCAATAAGTGAAATTTTATCAATTTAACCCTAAATTCGAAGCATTATTAAGGCTACCGCCGCATTGGCGGCGATATTAACTTATATTTTTGAATCGACGAACGTAAAGTAAACAAATCGCCGCCGTCGCGACCGCTGCGTCGACGTCGACATCCATACTGGCCGACGTCTACGCATTGGCGTCAGTGTATTAGCGATTTGTTTACTTTACGTTCATCGATTCGAAAATATAACTATTAATATCACCGCCAATGCGGCAGTAGCCTTAATAACGCTTCGAATTTAGGGTTAAATTGATAAAATTTCACTTATTGCGTATCTAATTCTGTTAAATTTGATAGCATTTAATATATTTAAGCCTAATATATGGGTACAGACGCAGATGGATTTCCCAAATCTATAAATAAATTCACGTTTAGCTATAATGAAAGTGTTACGCGCTCCTGCATACGATTTGACACAGGTCCCGATTTCGGTGTTAGCTAAACGGTAACAGGCTCTAACACCAAACCCCGCTAACACTGACTCCTGCATACGGGCCCTGGTTAATCGCCGTTGGTGTGAAAGCCATAGCGGCCACACTACATGGGCAGGCGTAGTGTGTGTGTGTGTGTGTGTGTGTGTGGGTGGGGGGGGGGGGGGGTGAAGCAGTGATGGTGTGCTGTGTATCCTGTGGTGTGTCCTGTGGTGTGGTGTGATGTATCCTGTGGTGTGGTGTCGTGTGGTGTGATGTATCCTGTGGTGTGCTGTGGTTGTGATGTAGTGTGGTGTGGTGTGTCCTGCGGTGTGCTGTTGTGTGGTGTGGTGTGGTGTGCTATGGTGTGTTGTAGTGTGGTGTGGTGTGTCCTGCGGTGTGCTGTGGTGTGAACGTGTTAAGAGTGCAGCTCAGCCTGTGAGCTTCAAGTAGCCCATTGAGGATTCATTGTCGACTACTCTCATTCAGTGAGTGACTCCGGGTCGCTGGGGGATCTAGAGGATCAGTAGGGCGTTCTCACATCACAGGTGTATTATGTAAGAAAACAACACAATAGGCTTCTGTAACATGTAGTGTGAAATGAGTGACTAGCCTAATTTACCTAAACAGGGTCCGTGCATTTAAATAATATCACATCTACTCTACCATAACTGAAAATTCAGCACCCACGCACACAAACGGTGGGTCCATACACATGTGAAGATATGGAATTCAAAGCTATTTCTGATATTTTTGATAGCAATTCAAGACTATTTTCATTTGGATTTCAGGGGGAAAAAACAATTGGAAATGCCGATTTCGGACTAATTTAAAACGGCGGGGACAGTTTAATGAAATTCAACACTTTTCAGGACTAATTACCCAAAGTAGGTTAAATTCAAAGCTTTTCAGGGCCTTGAAATGGGGCAAATGAAGGTCAAGACTTTTCAAGACTTTCCAGGCTCCATATAGACCTGTAACTAGTAAGACACAACACAATAGGTTTCTGTCGCATGTAGTAAGACATGAGTAGACTGGCCTAATTTACCTAATGTTAGCGCCTGTGTGTGTATTACAACAATTATTGAAGTAAGGTACATGCAACGACATTACCAGGAGCGATGATTCATTGATTAGCTGACTGATGGTGATTGAATGCTATACAAGTATATTAGCAACAAAGGCCACATTCAGGGTGAGATCCTGTAGAGGTAATCTGTCTACAGGTGAATGGCAGATGGATCACTGCTGACGACTACAACTTACCGCCTGCTAGTGATGGACGGGTATGGAAGAGGCGAGTCGAATTAGGTTGCGTGGTTGTTGGAGTTTTATGTCATGGCAACATCTAAGGTCATATCAAGGTGGGTACCAACTTGTGACAGTGCACACTCATGGCGATTTTATAGTGTGGCCCCATTGGAAGGCCAGGCCACCAGCACCATGACCTGATATCCCACCCAGTCACATCATCCTGACACTGAGCCAACCAGTCCCTGACCTAGCCTAATAATGCCGAGCGCCTGGCTAGGAAGTGACAAGTATCGATTTGTTAAGTCAGCGAATCAAGTTTAATGTAATAATGCAATAAGTGGATTTACCACAACAGAGCTGAATATGTGTACAAACTTGACCATAGAAAGATGTCAAATATATATGTAGGTATGCAATATTTCCATATGAATACATGTATTTACATTTTGCATATGTATATATATATATATATATATATATATATATATATATATATATATATATATATTTATTTATTATAATCACAACATATTATATATATATTATAATAACAGTGTATACATATATATGTATATATACACGCATGCGCTCTATAATGTAATTACCACCCACAAGTGGTGGCGCTGTGTCCAAATGGGTCACAGACGTGAGGCAGAGACAGGTGAGGAGGACGCAGCAGGTGGCGCCACCCGGCGAGCCAGAGGAGTGTCAGTTTATAGACTACATCACGGTTCCGACTGCGCATGCGCTGAAACGGCTTTGGGAGCAAAGCAAAGGCATACGGCCATAGAGTTTGCCTATACGCGCATTGAAAAACATCAGTTTTATTCAAAATTAATAGAAATCCAAAACCCTAACCGTATCAATTTAATATAATCTTTTTGTTAAACCTGTTTTCTATATGTGTTCCAAGCGGTTTGTGCCCAGGTGGTGTGGTTTTATCAATATTTTACTTTTTCTGTATGGAGATTACTCACTGCCATTGACAATGCATTGAGTACTCTGGCTGTGGCTCTAACACTAGTCTGAGTGCCTAGACCTTCCTAATTCTAAATGCACATGGCATAAGATGTGCTGATTATATTGATGTAAATGCAATGCTGGATAAAAGATTAATATCTTAATTTATTATGTATATATTTTTAGTTAGTATTCTATGTTTCAAACAAGAGCTGAGATGAGCTGAAACTAGCACATTTCATAGCTGCACCCAGTGTATTACTATTAGCATGTGCCATGTGCTTTTGGGGGGTTGTTTTGCTCTGACCCATCCCACAATGCACCGCGCCGCTGGAACCGTGATGTAGTCTATTGGTGTAGTGCCAGGTTGATATGAACTTGTTCATAGATAATCGGTTTATACAAGCATAATAAGGCCGGAAGCTTCCATCTGCTCCCCATCCCTATCTGCTCCCCCAGTCATCGACTGGAAGAGCCTTCTAACCTAAAAACTTCCATCCTACTCACATTCAGAACCGTTGGGGGGGGGGGGGGAGGCATCTGGTGTAATGTGGCCACATTCGTCCATCAGGGGGCGCGACCGCCAGTCTCTATCTCCTCTCAAATTGCTAAAAAAAAAAAGCAGGCATTAACCTAACCCCGCAACTGACGACAGCCAACTCACAGTCGCACACACGGTGGCGCCACCCACAGTTACATACATTATGACGTCACTGGGGCGTTGACCCGACGCGACATCTGGTGTAATGTGGCCACATTCGTCCATCAGGGGGCGCGACCGCCAGTCTCTATCTCCTCTCAAATTGCTTTTAAAAAAAAGAAAAAAAAGCAGGCATTAACCTAACCCAGCAACTGACGACAGCCAACTCACAGTCGCACACACGCTGGCGCCACCCTCAGTTACATCCATTATGACGTCACTGGGGCGTTGACCCGACGCGACATCTGGTGTAATGTGGCCACATTCGCCCATCAGAGGGCGCCACCGTCAGTCTCTATCTCCTCTTAAATTGCTAAAAGCAGGCATTAACCTGACCCCCTCCCCTCCCCCTGCCCCCCCCCCCCCCTCATCCCGACTAGGGTGTCGTGTCTGGCGGTCAATAGCGGCGACGGGCGAATGACGGCAATATGTTAGAAGCTGTCGTCGGCACAATGAGCTGCTGTAAAACATTCATGGGGCTCCGTTGTGCAGGCCTTTCACACACTCAACGCCAACTTTATTTACACCGGCCTCTGGCCAGTGTCAGTCAGAGTCGGCCGTGTGTTTCGGCTTTTAGGCCTCAGTCACACTATGGCTCGCGACTGCTTTGGCAGTATAGCGTGTCGATCGACAGCTTCAGTGGACCCATTTTCAGTTTGGGCTATTTTCCGTTCTGTGGTCCATGACTGGTTCATCAAAGGCTATGGTATGTGCTGTCCTGTCTGTGTGAAAAAGACTCCTTGAGCACTCACTGCTTATCGGAAAGAGTAGCCTATGTAGCAGCAGCATATTTCCTCCAAAGAAATATGTCCGAATGACCATATGTTTGATGTTAAATAGCTGATATGAAAATGCAATGCGCTCTCGACGCGTCGTGAAATAAAACAAGCTTTAATTTTTGTTGTCCCCCCCCCCCCCCCGTCACCCAACGACAAACAATGGGTTGATGTGCATGGGGAGCCCAGATTCACCCCATCACCATCTCACAACACCTCTACTCCGGCCCCCCGTCCCCCGACTCCCGTCCCCCACACACACACTCTATCCTCACCCCTCACCCACACTCCCTCACCCACCCAGCATCTATCTGTATGTGCAGAAGGTTGTGTCGGAGGTGCTGACCCAGAATCAGCGGCGGATTCCAGTCATCCGGGACCGGTGTGGCGGTTTCAGCTCACTGTCAGTTTCAGCCGTGCGAATAGACTCAAACTCAAGTCATTGTCAATGGTTGTGAGTCACTAACCTTATAAATTTAATATAATGTTTTTGGTAAAGATGTTTTCTATATGTGTACCAAGCGATTTGTTTCTAGGTGGTGTGGTTTTAGAGATATTTCACTTTTCCTGGATTTTCTGTATGAAGATTGCTCACCACCATTGACAATGCCTTGAGTTTGATGGTATGCGCAGTGCAAAACATTAGTTTTAGTCAAAATTAATAGAAATCAAGAACCCTAACCTTATAAATTTAATATAATCTTTTTGGTAAATAGGTTTTCTATATGTGTATCAAGCGATTTGTTAATAGGTGGTGTGGTTTTAGAGATATTTCACTTTTTCTGTATTTTCTGTATGAAGATTGCTCACCTGTGCAATGGTAAGTGTGATTGACAATGCCTTGAGTTTGAGTCTATGCGCACGGCTGAAACTGGCGCACGGCTGAAACCGCCACACCGGGACCCGCACAATTGATTTAGCGCGACTGCCAGGCGCGGCCGCTGATTGGTCGAGGCGCGGGGCGGACTCTGTATAAACACGCAGCGGAACCAGGCGCGCTGTATAAACAAGCGGGCCCGAGCAGACGGCAGCCAAAAACAATTCTGAGCGATCGACGTCAGTGGGGGGTTTAATCAAGGTGGGGGTGGGGGGTGTGGGGGTGCAGGGGCAGGTGTACACATGTGTCTGTTAATGCACCTGAGGCTGGTATCTAACTCGGGTTAAATACTGGAGTGATGGAGCGCACACAACTCCGGTATGTGTGTATAGTGACAGTGTACTGTCACATTGTACACACTGGTGTGATACGTTAAATACTAGAGTGACGGGCATAGACGGCAGCCGTCTGTGTGTCTACAGTGACAGTGTACTGTCACATTGTTCATGCAGGTGTGACACGTTAAATACTAGAGTGACGGGCATAGACAGCGGCCATCTGTGTGTATACAGTGACAGTGTACTGTCACATTGTACATGCAGGTGTGATATGTTAAATACTGGATTGACGGGTGTAGACAGTGGCAGTCTGTTTGTATACAGTGATAGTGTACTGTCACATTGTACACACAGGTGTGATACATTAAAGACTAGAGTGACAGGCATAGACGGCGGTTGTCTGTGTTTATACAGTGACAGTGTACAGTCAATTGTACATGCAGGTGTGATTTGTCAAAGACTAGAGTGATGGGTATATATGACGGCCGTCCGTGTGTATACAGTGACAGTGTACTGTCACATTGTACATGCAGGTGTGATATTGTCACAATGTACATGCAGGTGTGATACGTTAAATACTGGAGTGAAGGGCAGAGACAGTGGCCGTCTGAATGTATACAGTGACAGTGTACTGTCACATTGTACATGCAGGTGTGATGTGTTAAATACTGGAGTGTCGGGCGTAGACGGCGGCTCTCTGTGTGTATACAATGACAGTGTAGTCACATTGTACATGCAGGTGTGATATGTTAAATACTGGAGTGACGGGTGTAGATGGCGCCCGTCTGAATGTATACAGTGACAGTGTACTGTCACATTGTACATGCATGTGTGATATGTGATACGTTAAATACTGGAGTGAAGGGCAGAGACAGCGGCCGTCTGAATGTATACAGTGACAGTGTACTGTTACATTGTACATGCAGGTGTGATGTGTTAAATACTGGAGTGTTGGGCGTAGACGGCGGCTGTCTGTGTGTATACAATGACAGTATACAGTCACATTGTACATGCAGGTGTGATATGTTAAATACTGGAGTTTCGGGCGTAGACGGTGGCTGCCTGTGTGTATAGTGACTGTGTACTGTCACTCAATACAGTCACCACATATTGGGTGTACAAGACATTGTACACGCAGATGTGGTACGTAGAGGAGCATGACAGTCACGTCAGCACAAGCGGGTTGGTTACTAGGCGCACAGAATACTGTAGATATGTGCACAGTGTGTACAACAGATCACGTGTACCTTGCACAAGCATACACTAGCGCGCACGCGCGATGACACGTGGTAGTTAGTGTCCACGATACACTGGATACATACACCATGGTTCAGTGCTATAATAGCAATCACTGAATCTAAAGGCCCTGTCACACCTCACCGGATTGGGGGAAACGGACAGAAACTGAACAAAGTCCAGTTTTTGTCTGTACATTTTTGAAGATGCACAAAACTAGGAACGGATGCGCTGGATTGATGTCTATGGTTCTTGTCCGATTTGAATATGTTTCGTCTGTTGGCTATCCGTTCATGTCCGTTTCATGTCCGTTTCATGTCCATTCGTCCAGCGGCCATTGACCCGACATTTTGACACATTTTAAAACATTTTGATACTTATCACCACCGAACTAGACCATTCTGTCCGTTGCTCAATCCGGCGAGGTGTGACAGTCGCTTAACAGAAATATCACATTGACGCTAACAGAACTAGCACAGCGCTCCTTATAATCCAACAGTACTGTACTACACAACACGCATCTAAACCCAATCTTCAATAATACATTGATTGGACACCACCAGATACCGCACTAGTAAAGCCCCAGTCACTACAGCTTGCGACGACTTTGCGACCAGAGAACCCACAGTCACCAGTGACGTCCTTGCAACCAAAACAATGGTTGCCGACGTCTGGGTGTCACTGGTGATTATGGGTTCTTTGGTCTAAAGTGGTCGCTAAGTGGTCGCAAGCTGTAGTGTGACTGGGGCTTTATGTTACCAGTTAATTGCTAACAGGTACGCTCCCACTTTTATTGGTGCTACCTCTACTGATGTTACATCCACTATCAAAGCACATGTTTGTTTGTTTGTTGTTGTTTTACGTCCTAGCAACATCTAAGGTCATATCAGGATGGGTACCGACTTGTGACAGTGCACACTCATGGCAACTTTATAGTGCTGTCCCACTGGGAAACCAGGCCGCTGGCACCATGACCTGTGGTATCCCACTCAGCCACAGTCACATTGTCCTGACACTGAGCACACCAGTCCTTGCCATGTCCTAATAATGCCGAGCGCCTGGCCAGGAAGCGACAAGTATCACTTTTTAAGTCATTGGTTTGACTCGACCAGGGCTCGAACCCACGATCTACCAGCACAGGAGACGGGCGCTCTAACTCATTCGGCCATCCCGTCTGGTTCAAAGCACATGTAGACCGGTGTACTGTAGTCTCTCTAGTAGCCCAAATATACCACTTGACCCTAACACAGCCCAAACGTCACTCACACTGGTGTACCCTCTATCCTCCCACATACCCCTCCCACACACACCCTTCCCAACCCGCCCCTCCCCCCCCCCCACACACACACAAACACCCGTCCCACACACACCCCTTCCCCTCCCACACACACCCCTCCCACACACATCCCTTCCCCTCCCCCACACATCCCTCCCACATATACCCATTCCCCCCACCACACACACACACACATCCCTCCCACATACACCCATTCCCCTCCCCCACACACATCCCTCCCACACACACCCCTCCCCACACACCCCTCCCCACACACCGCTCCCCATCACCAGCATGAACGAACGTTACTAACAAATCGTTGATCACTCTGGCAACCCCAGGGCAGGGGTAGGGGGGGGGCAACAACAACTCCATGTCCAGTGGGTAGTATGATGCCAGCTTCCCGTGCCGGAAGTCTTGGGTTCAATCCCATGTAGGGGATAATGGAATCAATCCCTGGCCGAGGTAAACCTACGACTTACAAAATTGACACTTGTCGCTACCTTGTGTGGTGCTTGGCATCACTAGCAGAGGGCAAGGACTGGTTGGCTCAGTGTCAAGATATTGTGACTGAGTGGTATGTCATGGTATCACCATTAGTAGGTACTGCTACATCTTAGTCGCTACTCCAAACAGGGTGCCATTAGTGACTCAGCCAGGCTGCATGAAACCTGGCAGGAGTTGGCACTGAACCCCCATGTCTTTTGTGTGGCAGTGATTGGCGTGTTAAACAGTTACTAAAAATATCTAACGATGGCAGAACAGAAGACAGTTTGAGCCTCACTTTGAGACCAAACTTGTTGAGATACATGTATGTAATAGAAGTGAGGGAAAATTCAAAAGGAAAAGGTTGAAAACAAAGATTTCACAGTGACAAAGACAAAAATGTCAGGTTCAAAACCTATCAAATTGAAGAGCAAGCTTTTTGCTATTAAATCAGCATAAACAATAGTAAATTCATTCATGGCACACAAATCAAGAAGCTGAAGAAGTGAGACAGATTTGGCAACCGGTGAGCTGAAAACACTATTTCAAATGCTCCAAAGGGATGATGTTGCTGGAACTGATTCCTACTACATAATAATGTTGGCTGTGAGCAGTCAATGCTGTGGCATTTTGAAATTTCCATGAAAATGTTACTTTTATTGTTAGGTAGTAAATAGGTACTGTTAACTTTATGACAGGGCCAAATTGATATTTTTTGCTGTTTTAAAAGCGGTATATCCATGTTATTTTTTTGTTTTTCTTCTTGAAAAATAATAAATGCAATCTATATGATATATGAAACTTGATTATGTCCTTAGTTTTGGTTTCCAAGTATATGCACATGTTCTATGGCTTTGTGAATTTGCTAATTTGGCCAATTTCGTTTTTGGATGAGAAAAGCCCTCAAAATTATATTTTAAAATGCTCATAACTTTTGAACCAATTATCACATCAAGATAAATTACATACCACTGAAATCAGTGTATAAGGGTCTATCTGATTATCACATAAGTGAAATGCAAACATACATTTCAAAAATCAGTTTGGAGTACCTAATCTTAGGTACCCGTCTTGACCAGGTCAACTTTGATGTTGCTAAGACGTAAAACCCCCAATCTCCCACTCACCTACTCCCATAGAAGACTGCACCAATGCAACTTATAATACTAGTTATTCACCATTAACCCTGCCAGGGTTCAAGCAAGAAGTTTATAAAAGTGTTTTTCTTAAAGACATGTTTATCTTATTCTCCCGGATGTTCATTCCCCCCCCCCCCCCCCCCCCAGGATACTGTGACTAAATGGCACATCATGTCATGGTCCCGGCGGCTCGATCGCCCAGTGCGGCAACACTAAAAAGTTGTCATACATGTGCACTGTCACAAGTCAGTAGCCTTAGATGTTGCTAAGACGATAAACTCCGACGAACAAAAATCCTAATAATCGCGAGTAACAGATAAGATAATGGCACTGTGTGGCCGTGGCGTGGACTTGTCAGTAACCCCCCCCCCCTCACTAACCCACTCCCCCCCCAATCCCCCCTCCCCCATCCCCCCCCCCCACTCCCCCCCAATCCCCACTCCCCCCCCCCCCATCCCCACTCCCCCCCCCCAATCCCCACTCCCCCCTCGGGCACCCACCTGGAACTAATTCAATCCTACAAATGGAGGCATTGTGAAGCAGCGGCGGTTCATTGTGCCGTAGTGGGCGGCTCAGTGGGGGAGGGGGGGGGTGCGGGGGTGGGAGTGGGCCGTGGGGAGGTACATTGTTGGTTGTTGTAGTTTTATGTCCTGGCAATATATCTAAGGTCATATCACGATGGGAACCGAGTTGAAATCGGCCCGCATGACCCCGTTTCCCACTCAGTCACATTATCCTGACACTGAACTCACCAGTCCTTGCCCTATCATATTAATGCCGAGCGCCAGGCTTGGAAGCGACAAGTATACATTTGGTTTGACTATACTTGTAGTTTCCTAGCCAGGTGCTCGGCATTATTAGGATAGGGCAAGGAATGGTTGGCTCAGTGTCAGGATCATAATGTGACTGAGTGTGATATAAGGTCATGGTGCTGGTGGCCTGGGTCTCCCAGTGGGCCAGCACTATAAAGTTGCCATGAGTGCGTACTGTCACAAATCGGTACTCATCCTGATATGACCTTAGATGTTGCCAGGATGTAAAACTCCAACAACCAACCAACATGGACGCCGCAGCCTGTGTCAGTCGGCACGGCGCAGCGCAGGGTTAGCAACACTGCACATGCGCACTGCACCGCCGGCTGCGTCTGTACATGGGGTGGGGGGAGGGGCCGGGAGGGGGGGGGGGGTAGAGCCCGATTCTCGCAGTGCACTGTAACCACGAGTTGGCAATATATGTGACGTATAACGTATTATGCGAGTATAAAGATACGTAAGGGAATATTACTTATTATAATTATTATTGTTATTGTTACCGGTGGCGCCATCTCGCCCACCTCACCTCCCCGGATGTTGACCAGTGTCAGTCACACCGGAGGAAAATATTTGCATAAATATACATATTTATACTACACATATTTATATATATATTTATTAAATAAATAGATATATATATATAAATATATATTGTGATTAATATATATTTATTATATATAATGTTATATATATGTATGTGTGTATGCGTGACTGAGAGTGAGAGAGATCAGATATAGATATGGGGTCAGGAATGGCAGAGAACATATACAGCACATTATACACGATTTGTATCAAACCAATATATAGTATAATGGCAGTTGGTGCTTTGGGTGGTGCCATCTAGTATAGGTGGCAGGTACCACAGTACACATGAGAGCGAATGGTAGCTCAAAGCATACAGGACGAAGTACTCAAGTATAAGAAAACCAGCACATTAAAATATGTATATAAGCACATAACATATATGTACTATATAATGTATTATGTGGATATAAATAACGGCAGCCCCTTAATGTTTCTCTCTAATCACCTGAACTTCCATGTTATTCAGTGTGGAGTGGGCATTCTCTCCTCCCGCCTCCTCTACACCGTGAGCCAACTGTCACTCTGCTCAATTTGAAAAATATATATATATATATATATATATATATAAATGTGTGTGTGTGTATCTGAGTGCATATAATGCATGCGTAATAATGTTATCTACAATGTAGTTATAATTCTATTATTCATTTCCCATAGGTAAACCGGAAGCTGCTTACTGAGAGGAATGATGGGACTCCCCAGTGCCCTCTACCGGCCAGGCTGCACTACTCAGGGAAGCAAGTAGTACAGAAAAAGTGCCCATTGCAACAGGCACCTTCACCCGCAGTTAGCGATTGGTTACCTTAATTAAGCAGATCTGCGTGTCCACATTATGCGCACGGAGCTATATACTCGCCGTATCGTCCTCCCGAAGTCGCTGAATAGGGATGGCATGTGCGAGTGAGCCATTGGCACTGACAGTGACATGCTACCTATCACTATCGGTATCACAACTGCAGACACTTGGAGGGAACCCGGGAGGAATATGTGAGGGTGGTCAGGGACCCCAGCGACAAAAATAAAAAATCCCTGAAAAAACTAGAGGGAGACTTCCAAATAATCAAAAGTAAAAGTTTATTCGTGGACAGGATTTTCCACTTTAACCTGCTCGGGTGGTGCGACATCTAGTGAGCAGCTCACTGCCTGGTAACCAGCGACACCTGCTCAGGCAGTGCAACATCAAGTGAGCAGCTCACTGCCTGGTAACCAGCGACACCTGCTCGGGTGGTGCGACATCTAGTGAGCAGCTCACTGCCTGGTAACCAGCGACACCTGCTCAGGCAGTGCAACATCAAGTGAGCAGCTCACTGCCTGGTAACCAGCGACACCTGCTCGGGCAGTGTGACATCTAGTGAGCAGCTCACTGCCTGGTAACCAGCGACACCTGCTCGTGAGGAGTTCGCCAACTACCCGCCTACCACACTGTGCTGAGGGGAGGCATCAGGATGCCACAGTAGGCACTGGGTCCATACAGTGAGTGTACAGGATTCATACAGTGGTGTACAGGATTCATACTGTGGTGTACAGGATTCATACTGTGGTGTACATGATTCATACAGTGGTGTACAGGATTCATACTGTGGTGTACAGGATTCATACTGTGGTGTACAGGATTCATACTGTGGTGTACAGGATTCATACAGTGGTGATTAGGATTCAAACTGTGAGTGTACAGGATGTATACTGTGAGTTCATAGGATTCACATACTGGTGTACATGATTCATACAGTGGTGTACATGATTCATACAGTGGTGTACATGATTACTATACTGCGTGTACATGATTCACACTGGGTGTATGGGATTCATACAGTGAGTGTACAGGATTCACACACTGAGTCTACAAGATTCACACACTGACTGTACAGGGTTCAGATAGTGAGTGTACAGAATTTACGCAGAACGCATATCATTCATACAGTGAGTGTACATGATTCATACATTGAGTGTTGAAGATTCATACAGTGAGTGCACAGGATTCATACATTGAGTTACAGGATTCATACAGTGAGCTTACAGGATTCACACTGAGTGTACAGGATTCATACAGTGAATATACATGATTCATATAGTGAGTGTACTGAATGTACAGGATTCACATTCAGTATACAGGATTCACACAGTGAGTTACAGGATTCATGCAGTGAGTGTTCAGGAATCATAGTGAGTTACAGGATCCACATACTGAGTTTACAGGATTCACACTGAGTATACATGATTCACACTGAGTGTACATGATCTATACAGTGAGTTATAGGATCTATACAGTGAGTGTACATGATCTATACAGTGATTGTACATGATTCATACAGTGAGTTACATGATCTATACAGATTTATATACTGAGTGACTTCCACACACAAACACGCGCACACAAGAAAGTTCACATTTGTTTCCGCTAAAATATGAGGATTTTTATTTTGGGACTATTTCAACAGGATACGGGCAGTGCCAATGGTGATTTCTAAGAACACGTGTGCATTTACATTTCGATTTTTTTTAAAGAAGACATCGCTTACAATTAAGAACTAACACTCACCTACGCACCCCGCCTCCACCCCAGGCACTAAAGCTGGGCGTGGTTACCCATCAGCGTGTGGTGGTAATTAGTGGCGCCACCGCTAGGGGGCGCCTGAGGGAGGTCAGCGCGACACTTCACCGTGCAGCGCGCAGCAAGCGACCACCGTAACCATGACAACCGAGCCGGTGCTGGAGTAGCCGCTCGCTGGCGCCGCCGCGTGGCCAGTTCCGGAACTGAGGGCCGTGATGGCGGGATGCCTATATGTGGATAGGCGTGCTGTGACTGGCAGTAGTAGTACTAAGTAGCAAGTAGTAGGCGACGTGCCACCTGCCCCGCACCAGCAGCGGGCAGGAGCGAGTGAGGACGGGAACCAGCGCGCCCGGACACGGGGCGCCCGGACACGGGGCCCGCCCGTCACACTTCCGGGGCCCCCCCCACACCGTCTGATCCCACTACCGCTAGGGGATCATATATACCACTACCGCCGGTCGCAGAGCTGCCTGCCTTACCGTCCCACTAGAGGCACCTAACCCGGGCAGGCCCGCCGCCGCCCGGTCAAACTACCACCGGCCGCAGGGACCGCCTGACCGTGTCACTAGATTCATCTCACCGGGGCCGGCCCGCCGCCGCCCCGTCAAACTACCACCCGATACAGGGACCGCCTGACCGTGTCACTAGATTCATCTCACCGGGGCCGGCCCGCCGCCGCCCCGTCAAACTACCACCGGCCGCAGGGACCACCTGACCGTGTCACTAGAGGGACCTTACCGGGGCCCGCCCGGACACAGGCCCGGGGCCGCCCCGTCACACTACCGCCGGGCGAAGGGCTGCCTTGACCATTGTCTAGTTGATTGATTGTTGGAGTTTTACGTCCTGGCAACATTTAAGATCATATCAGGACGGGTACCGACTTGTGATAGTGCGCACTCATGAGGCCGTTTCACTAGAGGGTCCTCAACCTCGACACACCACCGCAACCAGCCAGAGGTCACTCCCTACATTGGCTGTTTGTTTGGGGTTTTAAGTCCTAGCAACATCTATGGTCATATCAGGACGACGGGCATACCGACTTATGACAGTGCGCACTGATGGCGACTTTATAGGGCTACCGCACTGAGAAACCAGGCTGCCCGCACCATGACCTGATATCCCACTCAAGTCACATTATCACGATACCAAGCTAATCAGTCTTTGCCCTATCCTAGTAATGCCGAGCGCCAGGCTAGGTAGGTAGCGACAAGAATCAATTGTGTACGTCTTTGGTTTGACTCGACCGGGGGATTGAACTCCGGACCTTCAGCACGGGAATCTTGCGCTCTACCGACTGTGCCACCGCGTCCGGTCTGCACGCAGGAAGGATATATATTATATATATATACGCGAGTTAAGGAACAGTAATGGCCTTATGGATTACAGAAAACACCACCATCACTATCACCTCGTGAGGTATTATATATATAAAGTATTATATATGTAAAGCGGCCCAACTTACTTGCTGCTAATTAATGCAAATGTTTACCAAAACAATTAAACCAAACGGATGACGGTTGAGCTAGCCTGCCTAACTGGGCGACGAGCAGCTGATCTGGAATAATCGAATTTGTTAGAAGCTAAATCGGTGGAACCATCATTTTACACCATCTAGACTGGATGTCAGTCAGTCCTTGGGTCTCCACCCACCAGTAACCTTTAGGTATACCATCGACTGTCTATCGCCGTCTTATTGGTTTGTCGGCTTGGTCAAGGCAGAGCATTAACGCCATCTGGTTGGTTGGTTGTTGGAATTTTATGTCCTGGCAACAACCCAGGTCATATCAGGATGGATACTGACTTGTGACAGTGCACACTCACTGGGAGACCAGGCCGCCAGCACCATGACCCGATATCCCACTACGGCACATTTATCCTTACACTGAACCAACCAGTCCTTGTCCTATCCTATTAATGCCGAGCGCCGAGCTAGGAAGCGACAAGTATCAATTTTGTAGGTCATTGGTTTGACTCGACTGAGAATCAAACGGGAATCGGGCATGGGAGGCCTGCACGCTACCAATTCAGCCACAACGTCCGGTTTAACGCCATCTGGAACAGCTACAGGAGATCTACGCCAACAAACTGGTGCCACCTTCACACACATTTACTGGAGTCGGCACTCTCTGGTGATTTATAAGCACGCCGACTGCACTACCACGTGGTCACCACCCATTAGCGGGTTGTGGTGGGAAATCAAGCGTAACTGCTCGGGTGGAACTGAAGCGTGACCACATCAGTCACGTGACGTGAATAGCGCCTGCCAATACTCGGCGGCATGTGGACAGTATGGAACCTGCCATGTTGGTGGCTGGCATGAAGGCAAAGCTTGTTATATTTAATGATGCCTCTAGAGCGCATTGATCTTTCGTATCATCGGCTATTGGACTGGTCATTCTGACATATTTCTTTGGAGGAAACCCGCTGCTGTCACACAGGCTACTCTTTCCGATAAGCAGCAAGGGGTCTTTTATATGCACTTTCCATGGCAGAACAGTCTAGCCACATCTGCTACAGTCGCAATCGGGAGAAGTATTATTAGGATGTTATTCTGCGGGATGTATATGTGATGTATAACGCATTATACAAGTATAAATGCTAGGGGATTATATACTTTGCTACTTCCTCCATAGGCGCATTGGTGGAGCGCATCAGCACTGCATATGGAAGGAATGCCGGGGATATAATGCAGTGTGGCCACTCACTGACCAGTGTAGCGTGTGTTTGGTGCTCCAGCACTACGCTGCTCCATTTCCACATGTAGCTCACGTGACTAGACAAAGTGAGGACTAGCAGACACGCAGAGGTCACTCACTCATTCACTCACTCAGTCACTGCTCTACCCGACCCTACCTGTATAGGGGCACTGACTGATGACAATGGCAGTGCACCGCAGGAGTTGACGTCATAGAAATTAACCTTAAACACATAACATTTTGTCATTGCGGTTGGGTAAAATGTTTATTCGGCTGAATCGTTCTTTCGGCAACGACGCCGACGCCCTAGTCATCCGGCGGCTATAAGGGCGGTATATAATATATAAACACATATACAATTTGTTTTTTTAATTAAAAAAATCCCACCCACCCAAAATGGCGGCAGTTGGTGTGTCAATGACGATGAGGTCCTACAAGCACTACTTGATGCTGGTGCTGGTGCCTTACCTCTTCCTCATCTTCATGTTCCACACCCAGCTGCAGTTGTACGACACCAACGCGCTGCGGCCCGGCTCGCTGACCGACTCGAAGCCCGGGTCACTGAGCAGCTCGGACTTTGCAGCGCAGTCCTACCACGTGCGCAGCTTGCGGATCAAGAACGCGTCCGGCTCCGAGGACGCGCTGTACGCTGGGGGAGGCACGGCCGGCGCCGGCGGGCGACGCGCCCGGGGTGTCGACCGTAGCGCCGCCTGGCGGAGGGTCGTCGGTTCCCGGGTGGGAGTGTCACATGATGTGGTGGTGCAGGGGGAGAGGACTATGTACTACAGGCGCGGGGCAGAGGAGCCGGACGTCGAGAAGCGGATCAACATCGACAACAATGACCATGTCAATGACAAGGTTGAGAAGAACAATAATGATGATATTAATAGTGATAATGATGATAATATCCCCGGCAAAGTTGGAGTACAGGAGGCAAAGGTCATCGCTAATGATGACATTAAGAACGGGGATAATATGGTGCATTTGAGTCATGATGAGGGGGGACAAGCACAGATGGCGGGGGAAGCGGTAGCGATGGACAGGGACCGGGACCGGAAGTGGAAGCCGTCTTTGCCTACTAGGCAGCGAGTGCACATAAAACTGTCGAGGCATGGATTACCGGATATAGGAATGAACATATCAGAACTGCTGCACACGCTGATGGACCAGGCGGGCGTAGGAGGCAGCAAGGACGGTCTGTACTCAGATGCACAGTGGCCACACTGCCTGCACCAGACCAGACCACAGGCCGAGTCCATCGAATACAGGCTCTCGCAGCAACAGGGTGATGCAGTGGAGGCAGGGGCTGGAGAGAAAATCGCTGACATAAGCGATTTGAGGGAAAGTGCGCTGCCAACAATACAGTCGCTGCTCAAGTTGGAAGCGCTGCGCTTCCAGCCGATCTTGGGAAACTACTTCTACTCGGCCTTCTATGATGACCGGGAGCCCGAAGCGGCTTACATGCGGGTTGTCGCCCTGCTGAAGAAGGGACCTCGGCCGGCACTCTTTTGCCACTTCCTGGCTTCGAACACGCCTGGCCACCTGGACCCGGCGCGCCCGGACAGGGTCTTCACGTCGATGCTCACCTATTACGAGATGTGCGAGAACCACGCCAAGGACTTTGGCGGCTGGATCTTAACTTGCGAAGTGCCTTCCTCCCTGGACCCACTGCCCTGCGAGGTGACCGTCTCCCTCCACAGCGCCTACAACCCACAGCAGCCAGGCCACGTCCGCATCCCAGTCATGCTGCTCCGTAACCCGCCCGTGCAGAGACTGGACTTCGGCATTTGCGTTCCACCGCTCTTCGGATACATCCCGTCGACGACGCTCATCGAGTTCATCGAGCTGACCAAGATCCTCGGCGCTCAGCACTTCATGTTCTACACGCACCAGATCCCCCGGGAGATCCAGAAGGTGCTCAAGTACTACGAGCGGGTAGGCGTCGCCACCGTCATCCCTTGGGACTTACCGGTCACTGGCAAGGGCATCTGGTATCACGGTCAGCTGTTGGCCATCAACGACTGTCTCTATCGCAGTATGCACAAGTTCAAATATGTTGCCTTTAACGACATCGATGAGTTCATCGTGCCACACAAGCATGGCAACTGGACGGACATGATGCACCACATAGAGACAGTACTCAACAGGGATGGCATCGAGTACTCAGGCTACTCCTATCAGAGTGCGTTCTTCGATCCGCTGCTCGAAAGTAGTTCGCGCGTCCTGTATGACCTTGAGTCTGACCTTCGGACTAAGTCTTTCAGCAAGGTGCGCACCAAGGTGATGGTGCACGCCGAGCGCATCCATGAGCTCGGCATCCACCACATCAGCAAGCCGGTCCTCGACAACCAAAAGACGCTGTACATTGAACCGGAAGTCGCCTTCCTGCACCACTACCGGAAGTGTGTCACCGATTTCGACCCACGCATGAACTGCCAGGTGTTTGCGCGCGATGAGAGCCTGTCGCGGTACATTCCGACACTAAGGCACAATGTGCACCAGACTATGTGGATCCTTAAAGAGGCCGATAAGCAGGGCCACGGTGCCGACTTACTAATGGCGAATGGGCGGACATGATAGCGGCAGAGAACCATGTTATATATATTATATTATATATAACATGCATAATGTACATTATAAATATTCATATATATTACCATGTTTGCATGGGTTAATGCCCCGGGTGTTTAAATTGGCAAATCACTGAAGTGGCGGTGGGCATTTACCGACACATGAGCTTTTAAGGGGTGGGCATTTATGAAATATTGGCCATGGGGGAGGTGGGCGTGAACCCACACATGGGTGTTAACCTGCGCAAATATGGTATATATAACACATATATTATATATCGTACATAAATTAATATATTTATGCTGTCAGAGCAGTGCTAAATCATTGATCATTTCATAAGACACACATTTATTTCACTGTGTGTGCATTGGCAAGTGTGAACGATAAAAAGAAATAATTAAATATTAAAATAATATTAAAATGATGTGCAGGAAATATAGACAGAACAGGTTCGTTAACTCATGTTGCCATTTGCATTTTTATTAATAGTATTGTTTTTAAGATACAATTTTTCGTATTGATTATTTTGTTAATGAAAAATGCACTCCTCGTATTACCTTCCGATGGCGAAAGTCACAAAAACTAGCCGATGACAGTCCTCCGTACAGTGGTACTTATCTCACTTATCAATGGGAAAAACCTTGCATCTAAGCCCAATATTGGCCTGGCAGCAAGTGTCAGGCCATAGGAGTTGGTTTGTTGTTGGTGTTTTACGTCCTGGCAACATTTAAGGTCATGTCAGGACGGCCTGCATAGGAGGGATAGTCGCACTTCGACCTTCGGACAACTTTTAAATAGTTGTGGAATCAAATTCCAGGACTTTCAAGGACCTTTCAGTGGAAAATTCCAGGACCATTTTAAGGCGATTATTAAATTAAAGTACCTTGAAACACGATTGTATTCATAGTCAATTCAGTGTGTAAGATGTGAAGTGCAAATTATATAGAAGTGTAAATTGTCAAAAATAACAACCAACATATGTATAGTTTTAATATAGAGAGCCAGAGGCAGGAAACCAAACCCATAAAAATCACTTTACATCCAAAAAACATTCCTGATTAATGAATAAAGAATAGATTTATATTACACCCCGGTTAAGAAGTATTAAAAAATATTAGATTTTAAACAGATATACTACAAGTATACTGTATATATAATGTATATATATATATTGTATATATACTGTATATAGATATTATATTGTACTGTATATATATGCATATATATATCTATACATACACTGGACATATCCTGCATATATACTATATACTGGACATATACTGCATATATACTGCAAGTATACTGTATATATATATACTGTATATATATTGTATATATACTGTATATAGATATTGTACATATACTGTATATATCATCATCATCATCATTCTGTCGGTCGCAATGCGACAAAGACTGCTTTCATTACTTGACTGCCGCTCTCCATTTAGCTCTCTGCTGTGAGAGTGATGTCCATGAGTCGGTCTTAATGTCTCTCAGCTTCAGGTTTCTCTTGATGGTATATATATCTATATATATATACTATACATATACTGCATATATACTGCATATATACTGCAAGTATACTGTATATATATATATATACTTATATATATGCAGTATATCGCATTATAAGGTACTCCTCGCATTATCAGCAATAGTCTCCAAACTGTATCATTTGAAAATTAAAAAGGAAGCAAAAAGTAATTTCAATTGAATCCAAGATGAAAGTCAAGTCCTTTATGTCAATAAATATATATATCAGTTATTCCAATGTACTCGTCGTCATGGTGATGACGCCCTACGTGTCATGTGATATGCCATTGTGGTCAACTGAGAAGTTATCATTCAATGTATTATAATTGTGTGCGCTTGTGTGTTTATATACAATAAGGGTCGTTCTCAGAAGTTGTGTACCACCTTTGTGACATGGAAACTCAAAGTGAAAACATTACAAATAATAGCAGAAACTATGTTCATATGAAAGAAAGGCCAGTCCTGATATGACCTTAGATGTTGCGAGGACGTAAAACAACAACAAACAACAAACATCATATGAAAGTTTATACATTCTACATATGTCATAGTTGAAAATTAGTTTTTTCACTTTTGGATTTTGATCTTATATAAATTGAGAAAGCCATTAAAATTAATCGAGCAACATCCACCCATAACAACATTTGAACACACATCCATAACATCATTTTTACATACACAACAAATTCAAGCAAGATTTTATTGATTAAATTTACACACAAAAAAGATGGTCTCTTACAGTTACACACAAAAAAAGTTGAATAAACATTTGGGTAGATAGATGCATGGTATCGATATGAACATTTTCATAGTTTCACTTCAGCACAAAATCATATAAGCATATTTTGGATGCATTTCATGGGATAGATTAAATACATGTAGTATTGCTAACATAATTAACACATAAAGTAAACGACAACTATTTGACTTACTACCCCACAAAAAAGAGGCAAAATCATTAACAATGTAACGTGGAAACCAAATATGTGGTGGACAGTTTCTGAGAACGACGCAGTATAAGAAGTGTATTCCTAAAGTATGACCATGTATATATAGGACGCCCATCTCCAAGACAGACGCAGTGGGTCATGGTTCACTGCAGCTTGTTGGTTGTTTTACGTCCTGGCAACATCTAAGCTCATAGGACGGTAACTGCAGCTAGTGATAAGGAAGGAGGCTGCAAATGTAATCTAATGTAGCAAGGATGACAGACAAAAGTTTAAATATTTTTGGACGATGTAGATTTGCTATTTTATTAATTATTTATTAAACTATTGACTGTATTAATGTGGGTGGTGATTTGGGTGTAATATTTGCTATGACTATTAAAGTTGCATAGTCCGATGGTTTTGAGTTTCTGTCATTTGTTCTTATATAAATATATTAAATTGATTGTTAAAATCTACCTTACTTTAGTTTGAAGTAACTTCTATTTGAAATTAGCTAACTGTAATTTTTTTCTGAGATAAATATAATGAAATTGATTTTTATAATCTAACTTACTTTAGTTTGAAGTAACTTCTATTTTAAATTAGCTGACTGTAATTTCTTTTCTGAGATAAATATAATTAAATTGATTGTTATAATCTACCTTACTTTAGTTTGAAGTAACTTCTATTTGAAATTAGCTAACTGTAATCTTTTTCTGAGATAAATATAATGAAATTGATTGTTATAATCTACCTTACTTTAGTTTGAAGTAACTTCTATTTGAAATTAGCTAATTGTAATCTTTCTGAGATATATATATATTAAATTGATTGTTATAATCTGCCTTACTTTAGGGACCAGACGGGATGGCCGAATGAGTTAGAGCGTCCGTCTCCCGTGTTGGTAGATCATGGGGTCGTGGGTTCAAACCCTGGTCGAGTCAAACCAATGACTTAAAAATTGATACTTGTCAGTTCCTAGCCTGGTGCTCAGCATTATTAGGATAGGACAAGGATTGGTTGGCTCAGTGTCAGGATAATGTGACTGAGTAGGATATCAGGTCATGGTGCTGGCGGCCTGGTCTTCCAGTGAGGCAGCACTATAAATTCGCCATGAGTGCACACTGTCACAAGTCGGTACCCGTCCTGATATGACCTTAGGTGTTGCTAGGACGTCAAACAAGAAACAAACAAACAAAAGCCTTACATTAGTTTGAAGTCACTTATATTTGAAATTAGCTAACTGCTCAGATATTTGAAGTGCAAACATGTCAAATTAATGTTGGCAAAGACGCCCAAAATTCAAGACACCATAGGCTTCTGCAGTAACAGGTACTATTATGGTTATACAGACCGATGGTTTTGAGTTTTCCATTTTCTGAGATAAATATATTAGGTCGATCATAACAATGTATCTTACGTTGGTTTGAAGTAACTTTGATTTTAAATGGCTAACTTTGGAGATATTTGAAGTGAAAACATGCCAAATTAATTTAGGAAAGCATACCAAAACTCTGACACCATAGGTTTCAGCAGTGACAGGTTCTATTAAATTGACTCAGTATTCCCTTCTATGCAGAAAAAATACTTAATAAGTGCACTAGTATCTAAAGGGGCTGTCACACTACGACCTATGGTCTTAGCGTATGCCAACGTATGCGATTTTCGACCAACACATTGGCATACGGCATCATACGTTACGTATATGTTGGGCATACATCGAGTATGCTCAGGATACGGCATCATAAGTCGACGTAGGTCGAGTCACTAAAAAATGTTTGTGCATGTTCAAAATTGTCAACGTATGTCGCCGTATGCCTGCCATATCTCCAGCGTACTTAATGTATGCGCTGTACTTCTAGCAATGGAGTAACGTTGGTAAGCGTACCGTCAGCGTATGCGAACATTTTGCGAATGTTTTGTGAGGCACATGAAGGCTCTCAATAGGTCAGAGATACATTCTGCATATGTTACGTACGTTGTGTGTACATTGTGTGTATGCCCATTTTTATCCCTCGCAGCATGAAAAGTTTGGCGTATGCCGACCTATTTTGATTTGAAATTTATTTCAACACGTTACGCACACGCCGGCGCCATACGTCGTAGTGTGACATGGCCTTAAGTATGATATGTTGAATCAAATATAGGCAAGTGTTGTGATTTTGAAAAGTTGCTGCTTTCATCGGACTATGCAGCTTTAATTAGTCCCATCTAAGTGGCAATGGACGCTTACAAAGTGCAGCAGTACCTAACTTAGATATCTCCAATAAAATCTAGATAATTATTTTGATTTAGAAAATTTGATGTTTCATTGGACTATATACCTTTAAGAAATAAACCCAGCGAATATTCAGTCGTTTACAAAAATGAATGCTTCTGTTATGTGAAATATAAAATAGAGTTTTATAATAAATATTATATTAATGGAACTGAAGTTAGTTGCATGAAGACCTCTGGAAAGTTCTAGAACAAGTAGCTTGAGCAGTATGGTCAGCACCTGTGTGTGCATGCAAGTAGGGATTGGGTGCTGTCTGGGGGTTTATAAGCAGGCCCCACACAGCAGGAAGACACCTGCTGCCAGAGATTTGAGAACCATATTGGTATTGTGTTGGTTGTGTAATGAATAATACAAGTATAAACAAATAGGCACCCTACCAATATACAGCTGTATAAATCGATGGCTCCTTCCCATTACACAGCGACGGATAGCTTGCACAATTTTGAAACACATTTTAGGAATGCATAGGAGTGAACAAGTGTGCATTTGGGACAAAGACAGTTAACGAAAGGAATTTGAGTATTAAGCTATAGCAACAGGCCCTGAGATCTTAAATAAATATTGTGTACTTAAAATTATAATTATCTATGCCAGCTAAAACATAGGCATTAAACATGTTGCGACTCTCAGCCATCAAATGTTGGGAATCTTCTTAACCCAGAAGTTAACAGCCCACAGCTCGTTAGTTGTTGGAGTTTTACATCCTTGCAACATCTAATGTCATATCAGGACGGGTATCGATTTGCGACAGTGCACACTGATGGTGAATTTATTGTGCTGCCCCACTTGGAAATCAGGCCGCCGGCACCATGACCCGATGTCCCACTCAGGCACATTATCCTGACACTGAGCTAACCAGTTCTTGCCCTATCCTATTGACCAATTTCATATGACGTCAGCACATGTATTTAGGTCAGTGCGCGCACTGCTTGGCTGCAGCACAACATCCGGTCTCAATGGCTATGAGCAATCTTCATAGAGAAAAGGTGAAATATCTCTAAAACCACACCACCTAGCCACAAACCGATTGGATTACATATAGAAAACGCATTAAAAAAAGACATTATTTATAAGGTTAGGGTTCTGCATTTCTATTAATTTTGAATAAAATCGACGTGTTGCACCACGCGTATCGGTAAACTCAATAGATTGTCAATGGCCGTGAGAAATCTTCATACAGTAAAAGTTAAATATCTCTAAAACCACACCACCTAGAAACAAACTGATTGGAATACACATAGAAAACATGTTTAACAAAAAGATTATATTAAATTTATAAGGTTACGGTTCTGAATTTCTATTAATTTTGACTAAAACTGACGTTTTGCACTGCGCGTACCGGCAAACTCAATGCATTGTCAATGGCCGTGAGCAATCTTCTTACAGAAAAAATTTAATATCTCTAAAACCACACCACCTGGACACAACCCGCTTGGAACCCATATAGAAAACATGTTTAACAAAAAGATTATATTAAATTTATACGGTTAGGATTCTGGATTTCTATTAATTTTGACTAAAACTGACGTTTTGCGCTGCGCGTACTGGCAAACTCAATGGCAGTGTGCCTTCGTTCTGCAGCCAAGCTGCGCATGCATACACGATGTTTGTAAACATTGAAATAGGTCTATTAATGCTGAGCGCCAAGCTAGAAAGCGACAAGTATCAATTTTGTAAGTCATTGGTTTGACTCGACCAGGAACCGAACTCCTGCTCACACACACGCGAGGAACCGCGCTCTACCTATTTGACCACCGCACCTGGTATCGTGCAGCTCAATCTATAACAAGTCTGTTCACGAAATATCGCGAATCACACACGTGTATGGCTACCATGCGACCAACATTCGCCACTCTCGGCAAGTCTCCAGCAGGCATTACCATTCCAGTCGCATCTGAATTAAATTTGCTCAGGTTATTTGCATAATTGTCAGTTGTCCTTATACATAATTCTACAAAAAAAGAAAATTGCCGAATATCTCAAATGCATTATATTGTAATACTCGCATTAGGAAATATCTTCTAAGCTTTTATTTTGTTTGTCTAGTGTGGGACTCGAACCCACATGTCTGCCAATATCATTGCCATCATTCTAGCCATTTCATTATCTAGGTTCTCTGGTGTATTCAACTACTCACACCTACCCGTGTATAAGAGATTCCACATGAGAAGTGAATGCAACTCAATGCACTATCATTTAACATTTGATTGCTGACAATTGGAATTTGCACAGATTCCAGTCAGTGTAAAAAAAAGGTTTTATTTAACGACACCTCTATCATCGGCTATTGGATGTCAAATGTATGGTCATTCTGACATATTTCTTTTTAGGAAACCTGCTGCTGCCACATATGCTACTCTTTCCGATAAACAGCAAGGGGCCTTTTATATGCACTTTCCCACAGACAAGACAGTACATACCACAGCCTTTGATGAACCAGGTGTGGACTACTGGTTGGAATGGAAAATAGCCCAAACTGCCAATGGGTCCACTGAGCAGTATCGAACCCATGACCCACACGTTCACAGATGGACACTGTACCGCCTGAGCTACGTCCCGCTCCCCAGTCCTTGTATGACTGATGGCTACAGATATAACTCGTCACTCATTTAATTACTTTCTTCTTTCGTAAAAACCTCTTGTATGCAACACTGTCTCACCGCCAAGGAATACACGCAGGGTCCGTACACATGGGAAGATATGGAATTCAAGGCTACTTCAAGGGTTTTCAAGGCTGTTTTTGGATTTCAGGAAAAGATAAAAAAGAGACTAGTGCTCCACCCAATAGGCCATTCATTCGGTATGTATTCGATATGTATGTATGTGTATGTATGTGTCTAGGTCTATGCATGTGTGTAAATGTGTATGCATGCATCCATACATATACATGCATACATGCATGCATACATACATGGTTGGTTGGTTGTTGACACTTTACGTCCTGGCAACATCTAAGGTCATATCAGGACGGGTACCGACTTGTGACAGTGCATACTCATGGTGATTTCATAGTGCTGTCCCACTGAGAAATCAGGCCGCCAGCACGATGACTTGCTATCCCACTTATTCACATTATATCCCACTTATTCACATTATCCTGACACTGAGCTAACCAGTCCATACCCTATCCTATTAATGCCAAGCGGCAAACTATGAAGTGACAAGTATCAATTGTGTACGTCATTGGTTTGATTCGACCGGGAATCGAACTACCGATCTCCTGCGCTCTACTGATTCGGCAACCGCGTCCGACGCATACATAGATACACATATATACATACGGACATACACACATATAGACACATACATAGAAACATACATATTTATGTGTATATAAACTTAGATCTTTAGATTACAGTACTGAACATACATACAAATACACACTCACACCTAGATACATCCATCCATGAACACATATTTACATGTATACACCTGTATATAAAATTAGATCATTCAATTACAGTACTGCACATCCACATCATAAGTAAATTTGTTTGACAGAAATGTAATTAGTTCCTGTGATAATTACGATTTACTAGGGACCTACAATGATGGCTAATTCGCTATTGTGTGTTTGGGTTTTAGGGTTGTCCTTTTTTGTCATAACCACACCGCTGCCTGAATAGTTTGTGCAACATTCTCCACAGACCTAATGAGGAACCGGGCGCGGTGGCTGAATCGGTAGAGCACGGGCATCGCGTGCGGGGTATCGGAAGTTCGGTTCCCAGTCGAGTCAAACCAGTTACTTACAAAATTGATACTTGTCGCTTCCTAGCTTGACGCTTGGCATTAATAGGATAGGACAAGGACTGATTAGCTCAGTGTCAGGATAATGTGACTGAATGGGATATCAGGTCATGGTACTGGCAGCCTGATTTCCCAGTGGGGCAGCACTATGAAGTCACCATCAGTGCGCACTGTCACAAGTCGGTACCCATCCTGATATGACCTTGGATATTGCCAGGACATAAAACTCCAACAAGCAACCAACCTAATGAGGAGCGCCACAAGTCAAAGACAGCAGTCCAATTAATTATAAAACAACGCATAAAGGCTAGAGGCATGCGTCATTGCTCCCCCCCCCCCCCCCCACCCCACCACACACACACCCTGCCTGGCTGTCCTGTCATTACTGAGTATGCCGGGAATTAAGGTGGAATTCTACTTCAGGTGAACCCGACACCGTGTCGGTGTAACATTACTTCACTGAGGGAAGCTACAGTTGCAGCTGAGCATCCTGAAGAACACTCATTGAGGGAAGTTGACAGAAAATGTAATGTACTAACTATATATATATATAGTTAGTACATTACTATATATATAAATATAAATATATATATATATATATATAGTTATACGAATCTTACCTGGGTATATATTATGGATAACTGTTGTTTTCCCAAGGTATAAGCATCGGATAGACGTGGGCTAGGGAGAAGGAAGCACATCTGGGTCCAGCAATCTTTACCTACTTATTCAGGATAAAAATGACCTCAAAACAATGGATACTATGATGTCTTCGTTTTGGTACAAGAACGGAATAGACGTGGTAGGGTGTGGCGGGCGGGCCTTAGCCCACGTCTATCCAAGGCTTATACCTCGGGAAAACTACAGTTATCTATCATCTATACCCAGGTAAGATTCATATAACTATACTATTATACCTCGGTACTAAGCCTCAGGTTAGCCTCGGGCTAGGGAGACTTTTACGTAATTCATTTTCATCCTTAAGTGATATCATCATTATAAATGATCAGTCATCACACATTAGTATACAGATATAAATATACTCTTCTTCCCCACCTATTCTGTTAATCAGTGAGCAAGCGTGTGTCAAGGCTGCTTGACTTTTCTAGTCGTTTGTTGTAATGTTTGCAAACGATCTAGCAGTCTTCCAACCTGCATGTGCAAGGATTCTCTTCATGGAGATTCCTAGCAGTCATGCTTTGGAGACCATGCCTCCTCTGGTGCGTAGCGTCCCGTATCCACGCCTGCTACTTTTAGGTCCATCTTGCAAGAGTGTCTCTCGAAATGGCTTTGTGTGGCTTGATAAAGCTCACCAAAAACTGTCTGGAATTCTTAATATCTTTAGTCTTGGATATATAAGCCAGTATGGCTGAAACTACACACAATTTCCTGTCGTCCAGGAAATCAGCAATCTGGACCATGGAAAATGGGTCCCCTAAATGGTTTGACTTCAACAATTGTGTTAAGTCGAACGTTGCCTGCTTTTTATCAATCTCAAGTCCATCCAGTGACAATGCTATAATATTTTGTCCTCTATGTCCTGTTACTAATAGTAACAGTACTGCCAACTTAAATCCTAGCTGTTTAACATATAAATGAGAATTGTTAGGACAAGCCTTAAACACCTTAAACCCTACTGAAACATCCCAAACCCGACTAAATTTGGGCTTTGGGGTATTCCTTTCATAAACGGACCATAAAAACCAGTGTATAACCCGGTGTTTACCAATTGTCTGTCCGTCCACTCGTGGTAGGATCATTGAAAGTGCACATCTTGCCGCCTTAATGGCTCCAAACCTAATCCTTCATCTTCTAACATTCTTAGAAACCTTAATACTTGAGATATAGTAGGGTTTACAGGTTCAACGGTTCTAATCAGCAATGCACACCCCATTTCTTTAAATAGCTGGCGTACATTTTCACTGTTAATTTCCTCCAAGCATGGGACATCAGTCTCTGTTTTGTAATTTTATCCATCCAAATTCTTCCAAATGTTTATTCAGAAAAAGAATGCTAGGAGGGGTGTTGTGGACACATCCCCGCGAATGGTCAGTGGACCTTGGTGGGACAGGTTCCCGCGTTTTCTTGGGAATCCTAGGCAGTCCCTTGCTTGCCCTGTCACCACTGCTAACCAAGGCTGTGCATCCCACTCGGGCATGATCAGAATTGCGTTTGTCCGATCCATTCTGATCTTCCTGGCCACTCGGCTTATAATGCTGAATGGTGGGAAAATATAATAGAATTCATTTTTCCCCAATCCCCCAAAAAGCATCGACTCGCCAAGCATCAGGCTCTGTGGATGCCAAGAAAAAAATCTAACTAACGTACAGTTATTTCTTGACGCAAAGAAGTCTACCTCTGGTCGACCCCATTTTTGACTAATCTTTTAAAAAATTTTTACTGCTCATTGATCATTCTAAATGGTCATGGAAATTCCTACTTTTGCTATCTGCTAAAGTATTCTGACTACCTGGGATATGTGCTATCGTTAGCTACACATCCTGGTCTTGCGCCCAATTCCAAATTAGTTTGGCTATTTTATTACATGGTTTAGACTTTGTCCGTCCGATGTTACCAATATACACCATTGCCATAGTATTGTCTGTGAGAATTCTGACATGAAATTTTGGTATTCGGATTAAACTACATAAGACATTAATATGATCAGAAATTTTGTCACCTAACCATCTGCCTCCTGTAGCTACATCGTCATGATGGGCACCCCAACCTTCTAATGACGCATCTGTTCCTTCCGAAATAAAAATATTCCGTGCAAAATTGCCTTTAGTACGTGCTAATGCTAGCGATTTAATGTGCGCTTTCCCGTATAGAATAGCAGGGGCATAGGCAATCATAATTCCGATAAGGACTGCAAACTGCCTTATCTTTGGCCTCTTTAGATTAACCAAATGGGTTGCCGTATGTAAAAACTTGTCTAGTTTCTGTTCTGTCAATGACACAGTCATATGTTTAGTTCCAGAAGGAAACCTAAATATTTTAGTACATTAGTTGGTTCAAAAACCGACTTTTCCTTATGGATATAAAATCCAAGTTTAGGAAACGTTTCACACAGGTCGTTAACTGCATTTGTGCAGTCCAGACTTGATTGGGCCATAACAAATGAGGCATCAATATATATTGAAACATAACATGTCCTTTTCTCGCCATAAGCGAAAAAATTGGTTTTGGTAGTTTGGTAAACAAAACGAGGGGCACAAGCCAACCCAATAGTCATACAGGTGAACTAAAAAAATTATTCATCCCAAAGAAATCTTAGGTATTTTCGGTCCTGTTTGCAAATCGGAATCGTGTAGTATGCATCTCGTAGATCCACACTAGCCAGCCAAGAGCCTGGTGTAATCCAATCTCTTGCCGTTTCAAATGAAAACATTTAAAAATGTTTAAATTCCACCATCTTGTTTAACTTTGTTAAATCTAGAATCATCCGAACCTCACCATTAGGTTTCGGGCTGGAAAAAAATATTAGAAATAATTTCCCCCGTTGTATGTTCGGAATCGTGTAGTATGCATCTCGTAGATCCACACTAGCCAGCCAAGAGCCTGGTGTAATCCAATCTCTTGCCGTTTCTAATGAAAACATTTAAAAATGTTTAAATTCCACCGTCTTGTTTAACTTTGTTAAATCTAGAATCATCCGAACCTCACCATTAGGTTTCGGGCGGAAAAGAATATTAGAAATAATTTCCCCTTTTTAAATAATTCCTTTGTCACAAATTTGTGCCACCTGGTTAGCCAGTGCCTCTCATTCGGTGAGATCGAATCAATAAGAGAAAGCAGTAGACTCCTGTACTGGTATGTACCCAAGAGGAATACACACACCTTCAACCAAATGTAACATCATTCTGTAAGCAATTTGTAATGTTTCCAGCCTCAAAAAGGCTTACAGGTGTTTGCGTTGCTTGCGAAACCACAGGTGGTAGCGTAGCTTTCGAGGGTTGCGTAGCAAACTCCACTTGTTCCCTGGCCTGGGGAACGGCCTGTTGGGAGTGTACTCCCACTTGAACGGTCAGTTACCGTCGTTCCAGCCGAACCTCTGGCGTTGCCCCCATACCCTGGGCTCCAGCCCATAGGTTGGACCGGTACGTCCACCCCTGGCGGCCTGATGGTTTCGAAAATCCGCTTTAGATTTGTTAAACCGGGCGCTTGCATCGACCTTCTTGCATTGATATGCTTCCCACTCTTGGTGGTGGTCTTGACCTCTTATTGCGACTGTCCACCAAACATTTTTGTTTTGTCAAATGGCTTTCCTTTGATTTGCCTCGGTGGAAGGAAAAGAGTATACTCTTTGCCATCATTGTCAACCACCTTCTTTGACCTGGCATCCGTATAGACACCAGGATTAATTTCCAACGAGAATCCAAAAAAGAAACCAAGGAAAAATCCAAACATGATGTGGCTTCAGTCAACATCGCTCTCCGCTCGGCAGGCGGCTTACACGTGATGTGGCTTCAGCCAACATCGCTCTCCGTTCAGGAACGGGGGACAAAAGTGATGTGGCTCCAGCCGTCATCGCTCTCCGCTCGGTCGCAGGCGGGTTAAAACGTGATGAGGCTTCAGCCAACATCGCTCTCCTTTGGCAACAGGCAGCATAAACGTGATGTGGCTTCAGCCAACATCGCTGTCCATTCGGGAATGGGCGACAAAACGTGATGTGGCTACAGCCATCATCGCTCTCCGCTCGGCCATGGGCGGGTTAAAACGTGATGAGGCTTCAGCCAACATTGCTCTCCGTTTGGCAACGGGCGGCATAACCGTGATGTGGCTTCAGCCATCATCGCTCTCCGTTCGACCATGGGCGGCTATTACTGGTGTTGGAGAACGTATTTACACCGTTCCAACATAGGCGTGTAAGCTAATGTGTAATGTCGTAGGGTAACGGTATGGAAACCAAAACCAAACGAGGGGTAGGGACCAGTATATCGGTACCCTCCCACACTCTCTGTTCCTTACACTTCTCCCTCCTGCGGCTACTGCACCAGCAAGTTGGAGAAAATGCTACGAAACTTTGAGGTATGCCCAACAATTGTGGGGAATCCATAAAAGAAACCCAGGATTAATTTCCAACGTGAATCCATAAAAGAAACCGAGGAAAAATCCAAACGTGATGAGGCTCCAGCCAACATCGCTCTCCGTTCGGCAACGGGCGGCTTGTTGAAAAAATCTTACCTGTGATGTGGCAAAACCAACATCGACATACAGTAATACACAACAGAGATGCAAAAAGTTCTCTTTCTAGGCTAGCTTGAGCAAACCGCAATCGTAAACACTCAAATATTAGGCGGGCAGGAGCAGAACCGAAACTCGGTTCCATACTCCCTTTACAGGCCTCGCTCAGTTACGGGCCTCACTCCAGAAGCAACCATCAACAAAGCAGTAAAAACCCTGCAGTTATTCATAAACATATTGTTTAACTCGAAAACGCCATTAAACGCATCATTATTCGTTTAATGAACTCGTAAGAATCAAATCTCGACAAGAATTTGTATCCTCCGGCATTCTTGGGTTTAAAACATGATAACAACGCTAAACACATAGCGATAATCGAGCCGGACCAGTCCGACACGAATAAACAAAATGGTGACTGTCAAATCTAGCGTACCGGAGAATTCAACGGTTAAACGCTAATAAGGCCGTTAATATGTCAGCCAAATTAATCAAACTCACACAAAAGACACCAAAGGTCTTTATAAACCAAAATGTGAAATATTTCCATCCACTTACTGCTAGTTCTGGATTTATTTGTAGAAAAAGAAAGCTGAACAACTCGTGCATGTCCATCACTCGCGAGTTTCTTATGCTAATTGCTGGACCCGGATGTGCTTCGTTCTCCCTAACCTGAGGCTAGCCTGAGGCTAAGTACCGAGGTAAAATATATATATATGATGTATAATGTATTGTGCGAGTATAAAGATACGGAAGGGAATATTACCTATTATGATTACTGTTATACTCCGTAAGACGCTACACAGTACCGGTGGCGCCGTCTCGGCCCACCTCTCCTCCACCGGATGTTGACCCTGCCAGTCGCACCAGTGCGCGAGTGACAATATTCGACTGGTGAAGGTTTGGGCCGGTGGTGGTGCCACCGGTCCCAGGGGTGGGGCACCCATAGCATAGTAACAGTATTTCAGTAGTTAATAATAAAAACATAATATAAGGAACATCGCTTTATACTCGCATAGTTCTTATACATCACATAATTCTCAGGCACGAATGACAGAGTATAGCGTCCATAGTTAGGATCGGTGGCGGTGATGGCGCCAGTGGTCACATGGGATGGGGGATCATAATAGTAATAAAATAACAATAATAATAATAATCTCCCTTCCGCACCTTTATACTTGCATAATGATTATATATCACATGGGTAGGTGATGTCACCCCCTACCCACGCCTACCTGTCTATACGGCCCCTTGCCTGAGAGGTCAGTGCAGACTACTACAGTAGTTAAAAATCATTCATATATATAAATACACAGTGATATTATGTTGTAAACAAAGGAGACCAGACAGGATGGCTGAATGAGTTGAGCGTCCGTCTCCTGATTTGGGAAATCCGGGGATCCAAACCCATGGGTCTGTGGGTTCAAACCCTGGTCGAGTCAAACCAATGACTTAAAAATTGATAAGTGTCGCTTCCTATCCTAGCGCTCGACATTAATAGGATAGGGCAGGGACTGGTTAGCTCAGTGTCAGGATAATGTGACTGAGTGGGCTATTGGGTGATATTGGGGGCATTCATGGTGCCATCACAAGTCAGTACATGTCCTGATATAACCTTAGATGTTGCTAGGACGTTAAACTCCAACAACCAACTAACCAACCCAATTCCAACAATGTCTGAATACAGTGTATGACGTCACTGTTGAAACGAACCGGATCTGACGTCACAACCAGGCCACCATGTCCCATAACAGATTTCCATATCAGTTTCTGTGGAGTCCTCTAATGGCAATTATTGCTCCAGACAGTGCGCACAGTCTAGAGCCCTTTTACGCTGCCCGTCTCCAGGGTTACAGTCGCAATTAACGCGGCAATTAGTTGGCTGACAAAGATTTTGCATGAACCGATCGGATTAAGTGTAATCGTTTCTGTTTTGCTTCGCTTCCTCATTTGCATGCTAATTCCGCTTTAACATTCAGTTTAATATCATGAAACATGCGTGCACTCTAAACGATTGATCAGCATTCCTGATGGGGATTGAAACGATTCTTTCTATCCGCGCTTTCTTTTCAAATAAGTTCACATCCTTCTCCATTTAGAGCTCCTCTCTGGAATTATAGTCTGGTGTAATGAATGACATGTCATTTTATTCCTCCCCCCGCCCCCCACAGTCCCTCGAGAATAAAAAGAAAAGCTGGTTTTATTTAACCAAACCTCTAGAGCACATATGGACATTCGGACATATTTCTTTGGAGGAAACCCGCTGCTGCCACATAGGCTACTCTTTCTGATAAGCAGCAAGGGGTCTTTTCTATACACTTTCCCATAGATAGGACAGCACATACCACATCCTTTTGATGAACCAGTTGTGGACCACTGGTTGGGATGGAAAATAGCCCACACTGCAAATGGGTCCACTGAGTAGGATCGATCGGACGACCGACCCCTTCACAGGTGGACATTCTACCGCCTGAGCTACGTCCCGCTCCCTCAACTAGTGAAGGGGGTTACCCATAGAGTAGTATACAACATACGGGTGATAATATTAGGGAATATTTCCTTACATGCCTTTATTCTCACATAATATCTATACATCACATATATATGTATATCGTATATGTATATGTATATATTTGTTTATATCAATACCCCATGCTTCCATTGGGGATATTCAATCCATCATGTAAATCTGCAAAGATTTTGCTCTTTATGCAATTTCCCACAGACAAGGCAGTATATACCATGGCCTTTGATGAACAAGTTGTGGACCACTGGTTGGAACTGGAAATAGCCCATCGAGACTAATTTAGCGGAATGAACATGTTTTGTGTGAGATAATACATGAGATTAAAACTGCCACTGTTCCCAGGACGATAAGGCCAAAGAAAGAAAGACACAAACAAACCAAGCTAGGGCTGTGAACAAGTGAGCAACAGACAACGGTCATACACATTAGCAATGACAACACTCAATTACTCTATAAGGTATATTTATACGCCACCAGTCAGTCCATGCTTCATCTGCCTGTCACGGATCCATGCTTCCACGTACCTGCGTAACAAAAACAAACAAAAATTTAATTAAATTTTTTTTTAAACAACGTCGTCAACAGCATTCTGGGTAATTTGTCGATAGGAGATCACAAATGGTATGGCGTTGGTACATTACTGAACAATGCTTTTAACCGGGCGCCGTAGCCTAATCGGTAGAGCACGGGCCTCGCGTGCGGAAGGTCGGGAGTTCGGTTCCCGATCGAGTCAAACCAATGACTTATCAAATTGATACTCGTCGCTTCCTAGTCCGGTTCTCGGCATTAATATGATAGGGCAAGGACTGGTTAGCTCAGTGTCAGGATAATGTGAGTGAGTGGGATATCAGGTCATGGTGCTGGCGGCCTGGTCTCCCAGTTGGGCAGCTCTATAAAGTCACCATGAGTGTGCACTGTCACAAGTCGGTACCTGTCCTGATATGACTTTAGATCTTGCTAGGACGTAAAACAACAACAACCAAACGAAATATGCTTTTACCTGTAGCTATGGATACCTTATTCTAGATATAGTCCTAGTAGGTGGACAAAGTAACTTCAAGTTCAAATGGCTCAAACTGAAGTCTGACTGGCGTCAATATGAAATTACTTAACTAACTCAATATTATAGTTGGTTGTTGGAGTTTCATGTCCTGGTCACATCTAAGGTCATATCAGGATGGGTACCAACTTGTGACAGTGCACACTCATGGCGACTTTATAGTGCTGCCTCATTGGGAGAGCAGGCTGCTGACACCATGACCCAATATCCCACTCAGTAACATTATCCTGACACAGAGCCAACCAGTCCTTGCCCTATCCTAATAATGCCGAACAACCAACCTAGGAAGCGACACGTATACATTTTAAAGTCATTGGTTTGACTCGACCAGTGCTCGCCGATCTACCAAAGTGGGAGGCGGACGCTCACCTCATTAGGCCATCCCGTCTGGTCCCGCCCATTAGGCAGTCCGGGGTAGCTGGTTAGGCTGCGTTGCAGAACGTGACCACGTGATGTAGCAATGTGAGTCTCCACATGTAGCAGGTGTGTGGATGTACTTAATTATAGAACCACAAAGCCTCAGGTTAATTGCACCGTGACACGGTGGTGGGGGAGAGGGGGCGGGGGCTAACCCTTTCTAAACCCCACAAGTGCCGACCAGCACGGGTAGGCTGGAATCAGGGGTAAAACATGCCTCCCTTCTGGCACTTCCATTTAAAGTACTGAATTGTAAATATATCTTTTTTTAAATATATCCTCTTTCGACACACACCCAAAGAAGATTTTATTGGGAAAAAACACTATTTCTTGAAAAGAAGAAATGATGTCAAAGCTATAATAATTTCGCTAATTTATCAAGTATTTTGTGAAATGTAGAAAATGATATATCTAGATAGATTTTGTGGTGATAGGATAGCTATTCATGTATGTGTGTAGGTAAGTATGTACATATGTATGTATGTAACCTAGAACAACATATGATGTTTAAATGGACTAACACAAAGTATAGTAAAAGCTGGATGGCGGTTAAAACAAGATTTAACACACTTATCTGTTATGAGCAGGATAAATAAATTCATCACACACAAACAAAAATGAATGTATGTATGTATGTATGTATGTATGTATGTATGTATGTATGTATGTATGTATGTATGTATGTATGTATGTATGTATGTATGTATATAAATGACCTAATTGAAGCATACACACATATACTGTGTGTGTGTATATATATAATATATATAATAATTCTTACGTATGCTAACAGGTAGAGAATGATAGAGACAAGTAGGGCGATATGAGTTGGCGGTAAAGACCCCAACTCCTTTATTAAAAAAACAAACTTCAGCGCGAGTGTCGTGTAGAGCCCCGCTCTATTTGTGGCAAGTGAACAAGCTTGTTTTATTTAACGACGCCTCTAGAGCACATGGACTTTTGTATCATCAGTTATTGGACGTCAAACATATAGTCATTTTTACATATTTCTTTGGAGGAAACCCGCTTCCGCCACATAGACTACTCTTTCCGATAATCAGCAATGGGTCTTTTATATGCACTTTCCCACAAACAGGACAGCACATACCACATCATTTGATGAACCATGTGTGTACCACTGGTTGGAATGGAAAATAGCCCAATCTGCAAATGGATCCTCCTGGAAGGATCGGTTCGATGACTGACAGTTTCAGAGGTGGACACTCTACCGCCCGAGCTACGTCCCGCTCCCCTACATAACAGCTGAGAGTGGTGTTCCTTCTGGAAAGCACATGTAGTCCAGCAGCAAAATTCCTCCGCTGCGGCCGACACAGGTCTAATGGAATGGGGAGGGTGCGAAGGGGGGGGGGGGGGGGAGTGGGAAGATGGTGGCGCCACCGCTACAGATTGCTCAGTTGGTAGGACAGGGAGACAGGTATAGATAATAGGTTTCCTTCCATATATTTATACCTGCATAATACGTTATACATCACATATATGATTTGTTAGTTGGTTGTTAAAGTTTTACGTCCTGGCAACATCTAAGGTCATATCAGGACGGATACCGACCTGCGACAGTTGCGCACTCATGCCGACTTTATAATGCTGCCCCACTGGGAAACCAGGCCACCAGCATCATGACTCAATATCCCACTGAATCAAATTATCCTGGGACTGAGACAACCAGAACCAGTCCTTGCCATATCCTATTAATGCTGAGTGCCAAGCTGGGAAGCAACAAGTATCAATTTAGTAAGTCACTGGTTTGACTCGACCGGGAATTGAACTCCTGATCTCCCCCCACAGGAGACCTGAGTATGAGTCTAATAGCCTGGACTATCCCTCTTGCTCCCCAGGACTCCCCCAGTCATCGACTGCTGGAGTCTTGACTACAGTATATACATAGAGTGCATATAATAAAAGAGTCGCTAGCACTGCTTACATGTCCTGACAGCGCCATACACAGGCCTTATTATTAGACCTCCATGCCTGACAATTAACCTGCGTCTTGAACACACACATATCAGGTAACCATGGCAGCATGCTTGTAAGAACCAGATGTTGACAGCGGAGTCAGGTGTGTGTCTGAATAGAATGTCCTACATACTGCAATCAAGGTTGTGTCTGGATACAAGCTCCTACATATCTCCCGTTCCTGATATGACCTTCCATGTTTGGGTTTGTGTGGGTTTCTCTCATACACCGACCTAATAAACCAGTGCACTACCTGATGCTTTCCAATCGTTTGTCTGTTTCCCAGTGGGACAGCACTATAAAGTCGCCATGAGTGTGCACTGTCACAAGTCGGTACCCGTCCTGATATGACCTTAGATGTTGCAAGGACGTAAAACAACAACAAACAACAAACTTTGTATCCTTACCACAGGATTTCGTGTATTTTCCTGTGTGCTTGGTGTTAGAGTCAGAGCTCGTTGAAGACGAGTCTGAAGAGGAGGCAGAGGAAGAGTTGTGTTTCCCCACTTCTTCGTCTTCTTCTTCTTGCTCTTCTTCACGAGAGGCTTTTTCTTCTTATGGGCCCTCATGTACTCATCCGACTAGTGCCATTGCGCATTCATGGCGACTTTATAGTGGTGCCCTACTTGGAAAGCAGGCCACACGCACCATGACTCGATATCCCACTCAGACACATTATCCTGACACTGAGCTAATTCGTTTTTCTGCATTGTCATACAAATTGCAGTGTACACCTAATGTATTCTACGAGAACTGTTTCCATTTATCCCTTCAGCTCGAGACTAGCACAAACCAGTTTTTTGTCTCTAAACGCTATAAACACCTAAAAGCTGCATAGTCTGATGAAACCATCACATTTTCAAAACCAAAACAATTATTCAGATTTGATTCTCCATATCTGACTTAGATACCGATGCACTTATTAAACATTTATCGCCACATGGAAGGGCATACTGAGGCAACTTAACAGAACCTGTTACAGCAGAAGCCTATGGTATCAAGAATTTTGTCGCGCTTGCCAAAATTAATTTCACATGCTTTCACTTCAAAGATCTCTAAAGTTAGCAATTTATAAGAAATGTCACTTCAAACTAACGTAAGGTAGATTATAACGACCAACCTAATATATTTATCTCAGAAAATGACAGAAATTCAAAACCATCGGACTAGGCAGCTTTAAGCAGACGTGGAAGTCATGTCCAAATGGATCTAATCAGAAATGCTCATTAAAAGTCTTCACCACTACTCGCTGGAGTGCTTGGTCAGGACCCGTTCGATTGGCCAAATCGCCACTTCTCCCCCATACACAACAGCAGGAGGGTCGGGAGGCAGCGACACAGAGGCAGAGACAATGAAACACAGCCTTGGAATTAATCAGAGAACCAAGCACGCCTGGCGCAGATAACAAGGTCATTCATCTCATCTCAATTGCACCACTCAGTTGGACTGCTAATTGTTTAGATTTACTTGACAAATCTAATTAGCTAGCAACATTTTTCTTCTTAAAAAAACCCCCACTAAATTAGCCCCACAATGAAATTGCAGAAGGAACTATTTATAACTACAACTCCACTCAATTAATTATTGTCAAAAATGCTATTCAGCGATATGAGCTATAACTAAAGCTCCAATTAATTATTCATTGGCATAAATGTTATTCAACGTATTAAAGTATTTTTATTTTTATTTTTAAATTTGGTAAATGACCAACTTTCTTTTGGTTAGTCGGTACATGTCCTGATATGACCTTGGATGTTGCCAGGACTTAAAACTCCAACAACAAACCAACCAGGTCCAAAATAAGCTTGACGTATTCGGTCTACAGTGATGGAAAGAGCTCAGACTCTCAGGTAGACTGAGAGCGGCAATTATCCGGCAATTGTGGTGTTCTCTGTGGCAGAGTGGTTAGAGTGTCTGACTTTTTTATAGGTCGGACTCCTAATCTGAAGGTTGGTGGTTCGATTCCCCGTGCCCCCACCTCTGCTATTTTGGATTTCCACCGCTGTGTATAACTTACAGCGTCATCAAAGGCCGGTTGCTCTCATACCATGTCTATGTGGTGTGGGAGTTTAAAATCCCTTGGGTCGGTAAAAGTGTAGGCTCGGGATTTCTATCGACAAACTGTCTAATGGTGAAAACAAGTCTATTCAGACTTATCCATGACATGCAGTATAAATCTTCTTAAAAAAAAAAATCCCAGCTCCAGATTCTTCTTCAGGGATCAATGGAACCTATCCCAGAAGAAGTTTCCACTTTACATTGTTAATGACTTTGCCTTCTTTTGGGGGGTGGAGTAAGTCAAATAGTTATTGTTGACTCTGTGTATTAAGTACGTTAGGAATACAACATGTATTTAATCTACCAAACAAAATCTATCCCAAATATGCTTAAAGATTTTGTGTTCAAGTGAAAATATGAAAATGGGCATATCGACAGCATACAGCTACCCAAATAATCTTTTCAACTTTTTTTCTTGTAAGAAGCAATTCTTTTAGATTAAGTGTAATCAATAAAATCTTGTTTGAATTTGTTGTATGTGTTAAAATGATTATTATGGATGGATGTTACACGGTTAATTTTAAGAGCTTTCTCAATTTGTATGAGATCAAAATCAAAAGGTGAAAAAAACTTGACATTTGCACAACATATAAACCTTCAAATGAATATGGATTCTGCTATTATTATGTGGAATGTTTTCTGCTATTATCTGGAATGTTTTCACTTTTCATTTTCATGTCACAAAAAGTTGTACACGGGTTTCTGAGAATGACCCTGTCTGCTTATTCAATTCGCAAGATGGCAGATTGATGCCGGCCTCCTCTGGGGTCAATGGGGTACTACTGCACCATGGTGGCACCACAGTCGGACAGATTGTAGGGGGGGGGAGGGGGAGTGGGGGGCACCACACTAGTAATGTGGACTGCAGTGATCAAGGGGTGCACTTGGTAATGAGCAACCAAGCGACGTATGGGGGGGGGGGGCGACGGAGGCGAGGGCGGAGGGGCGGGGGAGGCGAGGGCTGAGGCGCAAGGGAGGGAGGGGAGGCCGGTGTGTGTGTGTGTGGGCATATCTCATATACAGGCTCCCTTCCCTACACATGTGAAGATATGGAATTCAAGGCTATTTCAAGGCTGTTTTTGATAGGAATTCAAGACTATTTTCATTTGGATTTCAGGAAAAACAAGAATGGCGAATGGCAATTTCAAACTAATTTATATTAGTTAATTTGTTAAACAAATTTAGATCTAGAATTAGTCTTACATCTCCATTTGGTTTGGGTCTCGTGAAAATATTAGAAATAAATTCCCCAGCCACATGTAGTGCTGGTTCTATGATGCCTTTTTCACCAAATTTAAGGGCCTGATTATCTAACGCCTCGCGTTCTGAACCATGAAATTGGTAAGAGAAAGGTATGCTATTTTGAATAGGTACCTCAATCAACGGTATTCTTACTCCTTCATCTAAACTAAGGATAGCTAAATTCTCAGTAATGTTATTCCATTCCAGTTGGCAATTATTGAGGTTACCAGCTTTAAATATGCTTACTGGTGTTTGCGTTGCCACTTCTATTTGTTCCCTGGGTGGGCGAACGGCTTCTGGGCATTGAACTCCCTCTTGAAGGGTCTGTTCCTGTCCTTCCAGCCGAACGACTGCCTTTGGCCCCTTCCCCTGGCCTGGAAGCTGAAGTTTGTTCTGAACCGGCCTCATCATTGTCTGGTTCGACGGCTTCGAAAATCCTACCTCGTCTTTTTGAAGCAGGTAGGATTTGTGTCTGCAGACTTCTTTTTGTCCGTTTCCATATGTTTCCCACACTTGGAACCGGTCTCCACTTGTTTGAACAAGTGCTGGAGTTGTCCACCAAACATCTTGGTCTTGTCCAGTGGCTTTCCCTTCTAGGGCTTGGGGGCAAGGAATAATGTGTATTTCTTCCCATCATTGTCAAAGACCTTCTTAGATGTGGCTACCTCCTTTCCTGCATCCGTCCAGACCGCTTTAAAGACGTTTTCGAAAATCTGTACGACAGGAATTTGCTAGTCACTGTCAGCAGCACATTATCCCAACCATTTCCTCACAAGCGATGAGAATTTATTCTCAGCCATCATCCTGTTGGCTATCGGTGTAATGACTGAGAGTGCTGAGAGTACCCCTTTGTGTACAGTGTGAAGAACCGCCTCAAACTTCTTCCGGTCCTCGCTCAGTCTCACCTCAGAGTCCATCTCTTTGATGGTGGATTCCGGGATCCCTTTGATCCACGTGAATTTCTCAGCCAACTTCATAATAACCTCAGCCGGCTTAAAGGTGTTGAAGTGCCCCTGAATGGTTTTCCTCCTCATCATAGTGGTATGGATCTTTTTCCTTCAAAGAACCTTGCACTTCATCATCACCTTGCCACTCAACTCCGCGTATTTCCACACGTGTTTAGTATCAGAGTCAGAGCTCATCAAAGACAAGTCTGACGAAGAGTCAGAAGAAGAGGATTTGTTCTTCTTCCTCTTCTTGGACTTCTTGCTCTTCACATGCACCTTCTTCTTACGTGCCCTCATGTACTCATCTCCATCTGATCACTGAGGCTTCTTTTTGTGCTTGCGTTTGCGCAGCCACAACAACCTCCTCTTCGGACTCATCGTCAGACAAGGCCTGATCTTCTGAAAGATCCTCCTAGTCAGACTCCTCCGACTCCTGCACTGGTTTCTTCCTTTTCCTGGTCGGCACTCTGGAGGGAAAAATCTCCTCCATCTTCTGTTGTACTAATGGTGCAACTCCTTCACCTAGGTCAGCTAATTCAGCAACTTTTCAATCAAAGCCAGATTCCTGCAGGTAGTACTAGATCACGCGCACTGGGTCGAGCAGCGGAACGTAGTTCAGGTGGTAGAGTGTACACCTCTGAAGGTGTGGATCATCCAATCGATCCTGCTCACTGGACACATTTGCAGTTTGGACTATTTTCCGTTCCAACCAGTGGTCCACAACTGGTTCATCAAAGGCTGTGGCATGTGCTGTCCTGTCTGTGGGAAAATGCATATAAAAGACCCCTTGCTGCTTATCGGAAAGAGTAGCCTATGTGGCGGCAGCGGGTATCCTCCAAAGAAATATGTCAGAATGACCATACGTTTGATGCCCAATAGCCGACGATAAAAATCAATGCACTCTAGAGGCGTCGTTAAATATAACAAACTTTCCTTTGGGTGCTGGCTGATACAGACAGCAGGGTCGCAAACATTGGAAAATGAAAAACCGGATGATCTTAAAAATGTTTAAATCTTAGATGCTCTGTGGTGCATTTTGGACAAATGAATCCGTAAGATTGATATAACATTACTTAATACTATATATTAATGGCATTGCACGGTTGCCAACATTGGAAAATGAAAAACCGGAAGATCGGCATAAGGTGATAATGAGGACATAAAATAGTGTACACCTTATGGTGAAACCATAAGGGTTGACAACCCCTGAGACAGCCCATGAACCCTTTTGGTACTCTATGTTTGTTAGTTGTTAATTTACCTCCTAGTAAAATCTAAGATCATATCAGGACGAGTACCGACTTGTGACAGTGCGCACACATGGTGACTTTATAGTGCTGCCCCACTGAGAGACCAGGCCACCAGCACCATGACCCAATATCCCACAGTCACATTATCCTGACACTGAGCCAACCAGTCATTGCCCTATCCTATTAATGCCAAGCGCCAGGCTAGGAAGTGACAAGTACCATTGATTTGACTCGACCGGGAACCGAACTCGCGACCTTCTGCACGCGAGGCCCGCGCTTTCCCGATTCGGCCACGGCGCTCAGTTCAAATATCTATACAACCCAGCATGCACATAACAATAGCATTCTACATGTGTCATTAAAGGTCTCTTTAAACCAGCTGAATTGTGAGATATATATCCTTTACGATTCATCAATTCACTGTTTTTAATCAACGTGACCGTAAACACCACATTGGCTGTTATTCACACCGGGTAATTGAGCTGGACCTGTAGTACGGGGTGCTGCCGCCGGGTGGCACCACCAACGCACCTCCGTCATCTATATTCATACGGGTAGCGCCTTATTAGGTCACGTGCGGTAATTGTGGCCTTGTTAGGCCACTTCACACCCACATCTGTCACACTGTACCCGGCTGGCAAACTCAGGGGGACACAAACAGAACCAGGTGTGTGTGTGTGTGTGTGTGTGTGTGTGTGTGTGTGTGTGTGTGTGTGTGTGTATGTGTGTGTATGTATATGTGTGTATGTATATGTGTGTGTGTATGTGTGTATGTGTGTATGTGTGTGTATGTGTGTATGTGTGTGTATGTGTATGTGTATAGGTGTGTATGTGTATATGTGTGTATGTGTATACGTGTGTGTATGTGTGTGTATGTGTGTGTATGTATGTGTGTATGTGTGTATGTGTATGCATGTATGTGTGTATGCATGTATGTGTGTATGCGTGCATGCATGCATGCATGCATGCACATACGTATGTATGTATGTATGCATGCATGCACGCATGTACATACATACATATGTATGTATGTATGTGCATGTATGTGTGTATGTATGTGTGTATGTATATGTGTGTGCATGTATGTGTGCATGTATGTGTGTATGTATGTATGTGTGCATGCATATATGTGTATCAGCCATGTGATTGGGGGCAGGACAAAATACCTGAACTCTTTTTTTAGGTTATCATGGGGGTACACAGCATCCCACTGAGTCACGAGTGTATTTCAGAGGTGTTTCAGCAGCCAGGAAAAGAAACAGAATTAAAAAAAAACGGAATTCCGGTTTCAGCGGCCAGAAAGAAAACACGGAATTCCAGTTAAAACTGGAGAAATCACATGCCTGGTGTATGTAGGCGTTTAAGTGTGTATCTGTGCATGTGCAGGTATGTGTGTTTATTTGTTTGTTTAACGACCCCCCAGCAGAAAAAGTAGACATCAGCTGTTGGGGGATATGTGTGTTTGTGTGCACATGCATGTGTGTATGTAAGTGTGTATGCTAGTGTGTATGTATGTGGATGCATGTATGCGTGTATGTGTATGTATATGTATGTGTTTAAGTATGTATGTGTGCATGTGTTTGTGTGTAAGTATGTGCATGTATGTATGTATGTGGATGCATGCATGTATGTTTATTTTATGTGTGCATGTATATGTATGCATGTGTGTATACATGTATCTCTGCATGTGTATGTTTGTATGTATGTGTGTATGAATGTGTGCATGTGTGTATGTATTTTTGTGTATGTACATACATACATATGTACATGTATCTGTGTATGCGTCTATGTATGTGTTTATGTATGTGTGTATGTATGTGTGTACATATGTATGTGTATGTATGTGTAAGTGTGTATGCATGTGTGTATGTATGTACCTTATGTATATGTATGTGTATATGTATGTGTACATGTATGTATGTATGTATGTATGTATGTATGTATGTATGTATGTATATGTATATGTATGTATGTAGGTCTATCTATGTATGTAGGTCTATATATATATATGTATGCCTATCGATGGATGGATGTATTTATGCATCTCAACACTGAAACCTGGGAAAGGGTGGCCAAGAAGAGGAGTTCATGGCATGCTTCTATTTGCAAAGACACAGCATGGTTTGAAACTGATCATATATATCTCAAGCTAAACTAAACCAGCAGCAGAGTATAGATCGTCTCCTTCACCTACCAGACTCTCTGACTGCAGCTACACACATATCCAACGTGCCACCACACATTCCGAGCACAAATTGAACTCATCGGTCATTGACGACTTCACAGCAAATGACGAGTTTCTGTCATCATCACCACCGATGGACAACCAGGGAGATGTATGCATATATGTATGTATGTGTATACATATACACACACTTCCGTTTGGAAAAGTACAACGCTCCTAAAAAATATATAAAGTATATACATTATATATTTAATGTTTTGTAACTAACTTTCCATCTGTCTTAATATATGTATGTGTCAATGGAATTCAGCCATTCTCAAAATCATTACATCACCCCAAACTTATTAGATTTTTTAGGCAGATGAGGTTATATTTTAACGCGATCACTTTATAGTGCAGTCCCACTTGGAAACCAGGCCGCCGGCACCATGACCCCGATATCCCACACAGTCACATTATCTTGATACTGAGCTAACCAGTCCGTGTCCTATCCTATTAATGCCGAGCGCCAGGCTTAGTAGTGACAAGTATCAATTTCTTGGCTTGACTCGACCGGGACTCGAACTCCTGACCTTCCGCACGCGAGGCCTGCGGTGTCCTGATTGGGTGCAGCAAGTTAAATGAGAAGCTTACTAGCCTAATCTATTACCGGCACAATCCACCCTTCACCCAGGGTTGGGCGTTTCACCCGATGAATCTAATCACATTTAACAAAGGTGGGGGGTGGGGGAGGGGGGGGAGGGTGAGGAGAGCTCCAAGACGGGAATGTGGTGAGGAGACAATATTCAGAGGGAGAATATTACAGCTTACACCGCTCTGGATACTAAAATCAATCGACAACCCGTCGCTTGTTCGTTGTTGTTTTACGTCCTAGCAACATCTAAGGTTATATCAGGACAGGTACCGACTTGTGACAGTGCACACTCATGGCGACTTTATAGTGCTACCCCACCGGGAGACCAGGCCATCAGCACCATGACCTGATATCCCACTCAGTCGCATTATCCTGACACTGAGCACACCGCTCCTTGTCCTAGCCTAATGATGCTGAGCGCCTGGCTAGGAAGCAACAAGTATACATTTTTAACTAATTGGTTTGACTCGACCAGGGTTCGAACCCACGATCCCATGGTGTCGGATCCCCCGATCTCCCAAAACAGTAGACGGACGCTCAACTCATTTGGCCATCCCGTCTGGTACAACCCATCACGATTGCTTCACTTGCAAACTGGGTCAGCCTTAACAGTATTATCCTATTAAGATTTTGCCGAAAAGGGGTGGAGGGGGGGTGGGCGCAGAATTGGTTGGTCTTAATGGACAATCAATTCTTAATGCAATTTAAGAATTCATCTAATGCTTACATAATTCGATTTGTTTAAAGGTAATATCCGCTGGCATTCACGATGAATGAGCTAATTCTGAAATATATGCCCAGATGCCATGATGCCGCATATATATTAGATTTAGCGAGCATCGCGTATCACTCAAAGTTAACAAGGCAGACATTTTGTCACTCCCGCCACACATAGGGGGGTGGACATATACTTGGTATAAATATAAGCATTGTACAGTGTTCACTTAAAATTTAAAGAAATATATGAAAAATTAAACGCAGTATGGAATTTATATTATATCTAACATCATACCGACAGGTTTCACTTCAAATATTTCAAATATAGTTGGTTGGTTGCTGGAGTCTTACATCCTGGCAACAACTAAGGCCATAACAGGATGGGTACCGACTTGTGACAGTACGCACTCATTGCGACTTTTATAGTGCTGTTCCACTTGGAGACCAGGCCGCCGGCACCATGTCCCGATATCTCACTCAGTCACATTATCCTGACGCTCAGCAAACCAGTCCTTGCCCTATCCTATGAATACTGAGCGCCAGGCTAGATAGTGACCAGTATCAATTTTGAAAGTCATTGGTTTGACTCGACCGGGAATCGAACTCCCGATGTCCCGCACAAGAGGCCTGCGCTCTACCGATTACGCCACCGCTTCCAGACGGAATTTATATTAAATCTAACATTATACTGACGGGCGTCAGTTAAAATATTTCAAATATGATCATTTCCTTATTTATATATTACACAATATTTATTCTACATTATTTATGTCCTAGTAGGGAGCCCAATAATCTTGGAATTGCCTTCTATACGACTGACCATTAAAGCTGCATAGTTCGATTTTTTTGTTATAGTTGCTGTCATTCCTCTGAGCTATATATGAGCCTGTCCCAAAAGGTGATAAGTAATATGGGACAAAACTTTGTCCATTGTAACAATCAACATACTATCCGGTTATGCATTTGCTCAGGATAAACTGATTTATGGTGTTTCATAATCCCAATAGAATACTTATTGATTTGAAGCAATGTCTTTGTGTTGTCAACTGTTTTTATGCTGTTTTGTGTCAATTGGTACACTGGACAACAAAAAAGAGCTATCACCTTTTGAGACAGACTCATACATATTAGATTGATCGTATAATGTACTTTACTTCAGATTTAAGTCATTTTTATTTTAAATGGCTAAGTTTTGAGGTATTTTAAGTGCAAACATGTAAAATTAATGTGGGCAAGCACACCAAACGTCGGACCATAGGCTTCTGTTTGTTTGTGTGTTGTTGTTTTATGCCCTAGCAACATCTAAGGTCATATCAGGATGGGTACCGACTTGTGACAGAATGCACTCATAGCGATTTTATAGTGCTGCCCCACTGGGAAATTAGGCCGCCGGCACCATGACCCGATATCCCACTCAGTCACATTATCCTGACACTGAGCTAACCAGTCCTTGCCATATCCTAATAATGCTGAGCACCAGGCTAGGAAACAACAAGTATCAATTTTTAAGTCATTGGTTTGACTCGACCGGGAATCGAACTCGCGATCTTCCGTACGCGAGGCCTGTGCTCTACCGATTCGGCCACCGCGCCCGGTAACAGATTAAAATGACTCAGTGTCCCCTCCATGTGGCAACAAATGTTTAATAAGTGCATCAGGATCTAAGTTAGATATGTAGAATCAAATCCAGACAATTGTTTTGGTTTTGAGATGTTGATTCTTCATCGGACTATGCAGCTTTAATATGACAAGACACTTCGGTAATCAATTCAGCTAAAAGGAAACTGAAATGCATCTCGGATGGAATGTGCTCGAATTATAGAAATGGTGACAATAAATCCATGTTGACGTTATAGAACCCGCCAGTTAAGCTAGTGACATCTATCGGCAGAATTTGAAACCACTCTAGTCGGGTCGTTTCCCTAACTGCCTATGACTTCACATGCTATATCTCCGTAAAGAATGCTTGGAAAAATAATAAAATGTTTGATTATATTCAGATGTTCATATCGCAACAGGCATTATGCTCTTGTCCTTGTAATATATATATATATATTTTTAAGATATTGTATTTTTCTTCTGGGTTTCACCACCGCTCTCTTTCAGATGTATTAAACCCCACCAGTTAAGGTGCCTGTCATACCTTATCGGATTGAGTACCAGACACAACCGGACAAAGAATTTTCTAGTCCGGTGGTGTTCGGTATCAAAATGTACCGAAATGTGTTGAAATGTTGCGCTTTCGGATCAAAGGCCGCCGTCCGAAACGGACGCAAAACGGACAAGGAACGTCCATTAACGAATAGCCAACAGACAAGAACCGGACGAGACCGGATAACAACCGAATGTCTAATGGACGGACCGAACATCAACTGGACACATACCGGACTGTTCAAGGATGCACCGAAAACATATACTGACCGAATTCCCGCAACACCATCAACAGACTACGCAGGAAGCAAACCGGAGACGTAACAGATGGGTAACGGACGTGAACCGGACAAAATGGACTAAACAGATTTAAAATGGACACCAACCGTTCATGTCAGTCCGGCAGTGTCCGGTACAAGTTTTGTGCGTATTCAAAACTTGCCACCGTATACACCGGACACCACCGGACAGAGAACGGACAAGCCGGATGTGAACCGTATATATAACGGACATTGACATATTTCACCGAACAGTGTCCGTTTTCTATCCAGTACCCCAATCCGGTAAGGTGTGACTGAGCCTTAACTGGCAGGGTCTATTGGAGCGGGTTGGTTGCAAGTGGATGTGATTCTACTGATGTATTCAAAGTGTTCCTTTGTCTGCCTTGTTTTCTCCCCCCTTTCACTGTGCCTTGCAAGATGTTTTTTACCAGACCTGATGAATGGGAAATATGACCATACCACTGCCGTTTGCGTCTCTTTGTGATTGTAAGGAGATCTTTGTGTGGTCCAATTGCCTGCTGGATCTTGGCATGAACTTCCTCAATGGTAACATCGTCTATGAAATGTGTAGTATCTTGCAGAAGCGTCTTATTTCGATAGTTTGTATTCTTCTTTGGAACTCTGCTGTAAGGATCCATGATTCATAGTTTGTTTGTTGTTGTTTTACATCCTAGCAACATCTAAGGTCATATCAGGACGGGTACCGACTTGTGACAGTATGCACTCATGGCGACTTTATAGTGCTGCTCCACTGGGAAACCAGGCTGCCAGCACCATGACCTGATATCTCACTCAGTCACATTATCCTGACACTGAGCCAACCAGTTCTTGCCCTATCCTAATAATGCCGAGTGCTAGGCTAGGAAGCGACAAGAAACAATTTTTAAGTCATTGGTTTGACTCGACCAGGATTCAAAACCACAAACTTATGGGTTCGGATCTCCCGATCTCCCAAAACAGGAGACGGATGATCTACTCATCCGGACATCCCGTCTGCTCCATGATTCATAAGCATACGGTACTGGAATTGGATAAGTTGTATCGTGGAGCTGAGAGAAATAGTCCCGTCAAACCAAATTGGTTTCAGCTTGGGCAGTGCTGCTGTTGTCTGTGCTATCGTAGAGAGTATCTTAGGCTTGCAACCCTCATCAGTTATAACTGAGTCGATGTATTTGAAGCTTGTGATGTCTGTGTTGATGCCACTGGAGTTGCGTGTCATCAGTTTGATCTTCTCTGCACTCATCTCCGTGACATAGGCTGTGGAAGCTGGGTCAAGATGCTCAACTACATTTTCCAGTTTTTCTCCCTGTCCTACTAAGCTATCAATTTCATCAGCAACATGGAGGTTGGTGATTGTTCTATTGCCAATACTGATCGTGCCTTCATGATCTTCTACCAGACAGGTTGGCTGAATGAGCTGAAGCGTCCATCCCCTGTGTTGATTCCAACCCACGCGTTCCATCCCTGGTCGAGTCAAGCCAATGTCTTAAATATTGATATGTGTCGCTTCCTAGCCAGGCACTCAGCATTATTAGGATAGGGCGAGGAATGGTTGGCTCAGTGTCAGGATGATGTGACTGAGTCGGATATTAGATCATGGTGCTGGTGGCCTGGTCTCCCAGTGGGGCAGCACTATAAAGTGTGCACTGTCACAAGTTGGTAGCCGTCCTGATATGACCTTAGATGTTGCCAGGACATAAAACTCCAACAACAACAACAAATCTTAAGCATCTGTCGCGATCCTTTCCAGAAATATGTTGAAGCGGGTGGTTGAGAGTAGATACTTAGGTACATTTGTGCTTAAAAAGACAAGTGGGTTAGTTCTGTCTCTAAACCGACAGGTGTCAGGGTATTATTTCTAGGCACTATGGTCGGCATGAATTTAGATAGTATAATAAATATTAGGGTAGTTATACCATACTGGAAACTCCAAGCATAGAAGCACAATGTATTTCACGGCAAGATCACCCCCCCCCCCCCACATACACACAGACAGACACAGACAGACACAGACAGACTTACTCACATGCACACACGCACAGACACACAAGCACAGACACACAGACGCACATACACACACAGACGCACAGACATACATACACACAGGCAAACACACAGACACATAGACAAACGCACAGACACAGACACAGACACAGACACACAAGCATACACATATACACACACAGACGCACAGACATACCTACACACAGATGCACAGACATACATACACACAGACACACACACACACACAAACACATAGACAAACACACAGACACGCAGACACAGACACACACGCACAGACACAAGCAGACACATATACACACACAGACGCACAGACATACCTACACACAGATGCACAGACATACATACACACAGACACACAAACACACACACAAACACATAGACAAACACACAGACACGCACAGACACAGACACACAAGCAGACACATACACACACAGACACACAGACATACCTACACACAGACATACATACACACAGACACACAAACACACACACAAACACATAGACAAACACACAGACACACACAGACACAGACACACACGCAGACACATACACACACAGACGCACAGATATACCTACACACAGACGCACAAACATACACACACAAACACACACACAAACACATAGACAAACACACAGACACGCACAGACACAGACACACAAGCAGACACATACACACAGACGCACAGACATACCTACACACAGACGCACAGACATACACACACACATACACACAAACACACACACAAACACATATACAAACACACAGACACACACAGACACACACAGATGCACAGACATACCTACACACAGACGCACAGACATACATACACACAGACACACACACAAACACATAGACAAACACACAGACACACACAGACACACACACACAGACACACAGTAAGCTTGCTGCACCATTTATTACTGCATTATTCAGCACGCCCCGCCCGCCTGTACGAGGGGTATTATATTATATTAGTATGATATTGCGTTGCTGAATTCCACAGCCCCAACTGTACAAACACTCTTCTACCCTACAGCACACCGTATAGTAGAACGCTGCCGTCTGCTGTCGGGGGAAATGACGTCTGCGGTGAGCACAAAACACTCACACACACCAATGTCAAGTTTCACACAATCGGATTTTTTGTTTTGTATGTATATATATATATATATATACATATATATATATATATATATATATATATATATATATATATAAAACCATCCAGGTGTAGCTTCGGTGGTTGTTGGAGTTTTACGTCCTGGCAACAGCTAAGGTAATATCAGGACGGATACCGACTTGTGACAGGACGCATTCATGGTGACTTTATCAGGGATGAAAGTGGTCTCCGGGAAAAAAAGCGGAAATGCTGATATTCTCCCATAGGTTTAGCATTGTCAGGGAATCGCGGAAAAATACCGGATGCCAGATCTGAACTAAGCCTTGTTGTGATTGCATTATCGCCCATATCTAACAGTTTCTTGCATCTAAGGTCATATAAGAATGGGATTCGAACCACCGAACTGTTGTCATATATATCCCATCTTTTGGGATTTTGTTTAACATTAATCGGTGGACATAAGAAATCCCGGAAATCCGCGAAACCGCGGGGGTCTTTCATCTCTGCTTTATAGTGTTGCCCCACTGGGAGACCAGGCCACCAGGACCAGGACCGATATTGCACACAGTCATATTATCCTGACACTGAGCTAACCAGTCCTTGCCCTGTCCTATTAATGCCGACCGCCAGGCTAGGTAGCGACAAGTATCAATTTTATAAGTCCTCGGTTTGACTTGGCTGGGATTCAAACTCCCGACCTTCTGCACGGGAAGCCTGCGCTCTACCGATTAGGCCACCGCGTCCGGTCAGGCTTCATGTGCGAGGGGGCTATTTATTATTGCAATCGTTGTGAGAATACATTAATTATATATATCGAAATACACACACAGTAAAACCTCTGAATCGACCGACCGTGTGACCGACTATAAGTGGTCCATTTAGGGAAGTGGTCAGTTTAGGGATTTAGAATATGGTTGCATGGGTATTGTTGGGACCCAAATAAAGCGATCGATATAGGGAAGTGGTCCATCTATATATGTATACATAGTGGCTATTAGATGAAACAACGGCAGATTATATATACATGTATACATATATATACATATATGTGACTGTGTGGGATATTGGGTCATGGTGTTGGTGGCCTGGTCTACCAGTGGGGCAGCACTATAAAGTCGCCATGAGTGCACACTGTCACAATTCAGTTCCCATCCTGATATGACCTTAAATGTTGCTAGGACATAAAACAATAACAACCCACCAACCATTGCATTCTTACAGATTCATTTGCGGCTGGCCGCAATGTGATAGTGCCTATACATGTGTATATTATACAGTAAAACCTCTTTAAATCGACCGACCTTTGGAGCCGACTTTAAGTGGTCCACTTAGGGAGGCGGTCGGTTTAGGGAGTTAGAATATGGCTACAATGGTATTGTTGGGCCCCAAGTAAAGCGATCGATATAGGGAAGTGGTTGATCTGATGAGGTGGTCGGTGAGGAGATTTTACTGTAAAAATGGGGACTTCAGTTTGTTCAATGGAGTTTTAAGCCATTCAAACTTACAATAGCTCAGATTGTAAGATTTCTAAGAATGTTAGAAGATGAAGGCTTAGGATTTGGTGCAATTAATGCAGCATGTTGTGCACCTTCAATCATTCTACCAAGGATAGATGGACAGACGATTAAAACTACTACAGGACTCAGAGGTATGCCTAAACAATATTGGGGATTCTTAAAGAAACCCAGGAATAAATCCTAATGATGTAAATGGCTCCTGCCGAACATCTCTCCGTTCAGCAATGGGCGGCATTACAAAGAACAATGGACGCATTGTTCTAATGATGTTGCGACACATCGTAATTAAACTGTGAATCAGTTAATATACAATTTAAAGTTTTTCAAACTTGATGTATGTGAATGCTAACATGAACTAAACCAATGTATCCTTTCAAAAACGATACTAACTTGTTTGGTTTAGTAGTTATGTCGAAAAATTGCCGCAGCTACTCAACAAACGTCCTCCCATTGTGATGTGAGTAGATTATGCTAATTGCTGGACCCAGATGTGCTTCGTTCTCCCTCGGCTACGAGTAGCCAGAGGCGTAGTACCGAGGTAAAATATATATATATCAAAATGTTGTTATATATATATATGTGTGTGTAGCAACACTTGGATGGAGCTACATATAATATTTCTATTCAATATAGAGTTGCATAAGAAGTTACTGTATATGTATATATATATATCAAAATGTTGCTACATATATATGTGTGTAGCATCATTTGAATCGAGGTACATATAGCATTTCTATTCAATATAGAGTTGCATAAGAAGCTACTGCATACGTGTATATATATATATAGTATAGTTATACGAATCTTACCTGGGTATAGATGATGGATAACTGTTGTTTTCCCGAGGTAGAAGCCTCGGGTAGACGTGGGCTAGGGAGAAGGAAGCACGTGAGGTACCAGCAATTTAACCTACTTAATGGATAAAAATGAACTTTCAATACAATGGATACTATGATTTTCCGTAACGGTACACCAACGGGATAGACGTGGAGGGCGTGGTGGGTGGGCCCTAGCACGTCTACCCGAGGCTTCTACCTCGGGAAAACAACAGTTATCCATCATCTATACCCAGGTAAGATTCGTATAACTATACTATTTTACCTCGGTATACAGCCTCAGGCTAGCCTCAGGCTAGGGAGACCTTTACATAATTCATTTTTATCCTTAATATCATCCATTCTTATATAATATTCAACATTTTTGTTCTCACCTATTCTTGTTAGTTGGCGAGCAGGCGCTTTGCAATGCCGGTAGGCTTTTCTAGTCGTTTGTTATAATGTTTTGCAAACGACTTAGCCGTCTTCCAGCCTGCATGCGCTAGTATTCTTTTCACAGAAATACCAAGCACCCGTGCCTTGGAGACCATGGCACCTCTAGTTGAGTGGGAAGAGTATTTACTCGTATCCACTCCAGCCAATTTCAACACCGTAATTGTCCATCTGGCAAGTGTGTCTCGTGAAATCGCCTTATGTGGCTTTATAAAGCTCACTAATAGTTGTTGTGATGCACGTAAATCCTTTGTCTTGTATATATAAGCCCGTATGGCCGACACAACACATAATTTCCGATCATTCGGAAAACAGTCTAAGTGAACCGTTGATAAAGGGTCACCTAACGTGTTCGATTTAAGCAATTTTTCTAAATCAAACGTAGCTTGTTCCTTGTCTATTTCTAATCCAGTTAAGGATAAAGCAACAATCGTCTGTCCTCTGTGTCCGGTTACTAACAATAACAGGACCGCGACCTTAAAACCTAACTGTTTTATATCTAACCACGAGTTGTGAGGCCAAGCCTGAAACAACTTAAATACTATAGAAACATCCCAAAACCGACTATACTTTGGTTTTGGAGGATTCCTTTGATAAATTGAACGAAGTAAATAACAAATAACATAATGTTTTCCAACTGTTTCGCCATCAATTCTAGGTAATATAATTGATAACGCACACCTCGCCGCATTAATCGATCCAAAGGAAAGTCCTTCATCCTCTAGAGAACGAAGAAACCGAGCTACTTGTGAAATCTTTGGATTTGTTGGCTTAACTTTCATTAACAAACAATGTACACCCCATTTCTTAGGTTGTATACATTTTGACAGTTCCTGGCCTCCAGGCATCCGATACTATCCTATCCTCAGTAATTCTGTCCAATCCAAATTGCTGTAGCTGCTTCCTTAGAAAAGGAATGCCAATAGGGGCGTCGTTGACACGTCGCCGTGAACCACTAGCGGTCCGTGGTGCGTCAGATTCCCGAGTTTTCTTGGGAATCGTATATGATCTTTTGCCAGTTGTGAAACTGCTGGCAGCCAAGGTTGCGTGTCCCAATCGGGCACCACCAGTATCGCATGTGTCCCTTCCAAGCCGATTTTTCTCACTACTCGGCTGATAATGCTAAATGGTGGGAAAATATAAAAATAATTATTTTCCCAGGTAATAGCAAACGCATCTACTTTCCAAGCATCCGGTTCAGGATGCCAAGAAACATATAACTTGTTATTATTTCGTGATGCAAACAAGTCAACTTTAGGTGTACCCCATTTTTCACAAATGAAGTTAAACAAAGGTGTAGAGAGAGACCATTCTAAATGGTCATGGAAATTTCTACTTTTATGGTCTGCAAGTGTATTTTGTGACCCTGGAATATGCGCTACAGTCAGCCAGACTTGTTGAGCCTGTGCCCAGTTCCAAATCAGTTTAGACAACTGATTGCAAGGCTTTGATTTGGTTCCACCCATGTTACGAATATATGCCATGGCAGTAGTATTATCAGTTAGTATTCTAACTTGTGATTTATGTATCTTTACTAAACTACATAAGCCCAGATAAATAGCACGCAATTCTAGCGCATTAATATGGTCTGATTTTTCATCATCAAGCCATCTACCTCCTGTTGTGACCCCATCTCGATGAGCTCCCCAACCTTCTAACGAAGCATCAGTAGTAATTACCGTATTAGGTTCCGCCATGCGGATTGGATTTGGTGAACTTGCTATGTGTTGCATCCACCATGCAATATCCTGTAGCCCTTCTTGCGAAATAAACATCTTTCGCTCAAAATTCCCTTTAGTTCGTGTTAACGCTAAATTTTTATCTATTTCTAGAGATTTAATATGGGCCTTCCCGTATAGAATAGCGGGTGCATACGATATCATTATCCCAATAAGGACTGCGACCTGTCTAATTTTAGGTTTTGGTAACTTAATTAGTTTTTGTTCTGTTATCGACACTGTAAGAGACTGTGTATCCAGAATAAACCCTAAACATTTGAGTTGTTTTGTTGGTTTAAACACTGACTTTTGTTGATGTACATAAAACCCCAATTTAGTGAGTAATGCACATAAATCCAAAACTGCATTCACACAACCAATTTGTGTTGATGCTATAATAAAAGAATCATCTATGTATGGAAACATTATATGACCCTTCCTCGCCATTACCGAGAAAACAGGTTTAAGCAATTTAGTAAATAAACGAGGCGCACAAGCTAAACCATTCGGCATGCAGGTAAACTCATAGAGTTGGTTATCCCAAAGAAACCGAAGAAATTTCCGGTCTTTTTCCCTTATGGGAAGCGTATAATATGCATCTTGTAAATCAACACTAGCCATCCACGCATCTGGCGTAATCAGATCGCGTGCTGTATCTAGCGAGAACATTTTAAAATGTCGATATTCAACCATTTTATTAAGGATTGTTAAATCCAGGATCATTCGAACCTCGCCATTAGGCTTTGGTCTCGAGAAGATGTTTGAAATAAACTCTCCTGAACAGTATGTCACTTTTTGTATAATTCCTTTCTTCTTGGTCACTAGTAATTTTGTGCCACTCAGAAATATGATTATTAATATTACCAGCCACAAAGTTGCTTACAGTTTGTGTGGTTTTAGAGGCTGGAAGGACTTGTAACGTTTGTGTTTCAACCTCTACTTGGACCCGCCCCTGGGGAAGGGTCTCGGCGAGTTGACACCTCGGCCCAGTGGCCGTGCGGTGTTGTCGGTCCAGCCTGAGCGAGCGCCCCGGCCCCGAAAAGCTTGACCGAAGTTTGAGCCCGGTCTGGTTCCCCTGGTGAACCGCCGTGGACGAAAATCCCCTCGTGACCTTTTGAAACGAGGAGTTTCCTGTTTCTTCTTACCATCCATGTTTTTGCCACTCTTGGCTGCAGTTTCTACCTCTTTATAGAGGTATTGTAGTTGACCGCCAAACATTTTCGTGTTATCTAAAGGTTTCCCTTTAATCGGCTCTGGAGCAAGAAAGAGCGTAAACTCTTTCCCATCATTATCAGTAACCTTCTTTGAGCGAGCCACTTCTTTGCCAGCATCTGTGCAAACTGACTTGAAAACATTTTCATATCTTCGATACGACAGGTAATTACCTGCCGCCGCCAACAATGCAATACCTTTGTCCATCGTCTTAGCCAAAGACGAGAACTTGTTTTCTCGTTGCATTCTGTTTGCTACAGGAGCAATAGCTGTTAAGGTACCAAGCACCGCCTTATGCACTATGTGCAACACACCCTCAAATCTCTTACGGTCCTCCGTCATATTGACATCTCGATCCATCTCCTTAATGATGGAGTTGGGAACACCTTTAATGCCTGTTAACTCATCTGATAACTTAGAAATAATCTCCGCCGGCTTAAACGTGCGGAAATGGCCATTAATGTTCTCACGCATAAGCGTAGTGGTTTTCACACGCTTAGCCCTTGGCTTCTCCACTTTCTTAGCCACTTTGCCCCCAATGGCAGCATAGACACCTTCATATTGCGTGTCTGAGTCCGATTCCGTGGAAGTGGAATCCGTGGACGAGTCAGAAGAAGACTTTCCTCTTTCTTCTTCTTCTTCTTGGACTTGGTCTTGCGCTTTTTGCGAAGCCCAGTCTTCCCCCTTTCCTTGGTGAAATCATCACCCGAAGAAACAATATGTTTCTTCTTCTTCCTCCGTTTAGGAGAAGGAGGAGGAGCCCTAAGCTCCATCGCTGAGTCTGTGTCAGAGAAATCCTCCAGAGAAGACTCCTCTTGAACACTCGGCACTCGCCGTTTACGAGATACCGGTGGCTTGAGAGCCATTATATGACTCTCCATCGCCGCAAACCGCGTCTCCCAGTTTTGAGCCGCGGCGCCGTCAGGCACTATGTCCTCTTCGGAGAGAATATGCGCCCCGGGCTGTGTCGAAGGCCCTGCCGACAACACGGGTGAGGAGTCGTACTCCTCGTCCCCTCCACTCGGAACACGCCCCTCGGCTGCTGCTGCACCGCGCTTACTCCGCTTCGTGGCCATCGGGAGCTGAAACAAAGATTTTTGGTCAGTCCCGGTATATATATATGTCACAATATGGTTGTTTCAAACTCATTTGGACATCTATTGGTGTTAGAGAACGTGTTTATACCGTTATAACACAGGCGTAATAAGCTAAATTTGTGCGTGGGTTGTGGGTCAAGCCCAAACCTTACGCGGGGTCGGGACCAGTGTATCGGCCCGCCCATCCCTCTGTTCCGCACACTTCTCCCACCTGTGACTACTACGTCAACAAGTTGGAGAAAATGCTACGAAACTCGGAGAAACGCCTGAAAAAGTTTGTGGGGAGTCTATAAAAGAAACCCAGGAGCATCTCCAACATTACTCTCTATTAGAGTACGAGAGAATTTCCACAGGAGACGAGGCAGAGCCCACATCTCTACCCATAATCACACGGTGACTCGGGTGTTGACAGAACCGCTAATGATCGGTTTCAATCCTTCGAGAACTCGTCCAAAATGGACCAAAGAAAGTCTAAACTTTCCATAATGATGCTCTAATGCATCATGATTAAGCTAACCACAGTTTTTATGATACTTACTGCGTATTAGCTTGTATGTAGACTAAATTTGCCGGAGCAACCCAACGACACGTAATCCAGTCGTGAGTTGTATATGCTAATTGCTGGTACCTCACGTGCTTCCTTCTCCCTAGCCTGAGGCTAGCCTGAGGCTGTATACCGAGGTAAAATATATATATAAATGTTGCTATATATATGTGTGAGTAGCAACGCTTGGATTTAGCTAGATATGGCATTTCTATTCAATATACCATATATGCCCCAATAGAAGCACGCTACCCAATAGAAGCACAACCCCCTATTTCAAGATTGAAAGCACGCACAAATTTACGATCATATTCAGACTGAATGCACCTAAAATAAGACAACCCCACTTTATTTCAGAGGCACGACAAAAACAAATGCATGAAATAATAAACAGTGATGACTGTTTCACAATATCTGCATATGTAATCATAGTACATGTTAATTTGAAACAAACCATCGCAAATAATTACTTTGCGCCCACGGGAAATAAATAGATGTGCATCCATGTTTCTGCACTCGCGCAGCGCGCGTCTATTGGGACATATATGGTAGAGCTGCATAAGAAGTATGGCACTGACAGCACTAGCTGTATATGGCCACTTAGCACAGGGTGGGCGCTATTCCCCTGCCATCTCAGAACGAGGCACATATGAAAGTGACATGTGCTGCTTGTCGTAGTAATGGCGGGGAAGGGGAAAGGGGGGGGTGGGAGCCAGACGAATAAGAAAACATAAATATAATTTATTTTCCAACAGTTCAGGCTAGAGTTGCTTACTAAAGCCCCGGTCAGATAACCGTTAGTGGACGTAGTTGGACGTAGTTGAACGTAGTGGAGGCTAACGTAGTTGAAAGTAGTTGAACATAGTTGAACGTACCGGCATCCGTACAAGTCCGTGATGTTAACTTGGTAATAACGTGGGTGAGGCGTCATGTCTCATATAATTTTTGGACACGTTCAAAAGAGTGGTCGTTAGAGGCTGAATTTGCATCCATGATGCTAATGTACTCTAGCGTACTCTAGCATGCTCTAGCATGCTCTAGCATGCTCTAGCATGCTCTAGCTTACTCTAGCATACTTGGTCGAAGCCCTGGTCACATAGCCGTTAGTGGATGTAGGTGAACGTATTGGAGGCTACTGTAGTTGAACGTAGTTGAACATAGTTGAACGTACCGGCACCCGTACCGTAACATATTTATCCGTCGTACCGTAATGTATTTATCCATACCGTAACATATTTATCCGTACCAAAACCTGCCATACCTTAATGTATTTCAACGTAGTTTAACGTACTTACACCACATTTGACCCATGTTAATCTATCCTACGGATCACTACGTCCACTAACGGCTATGTGACCGGGGCTTGAGAACCACCATGTTCTAAACTGATAGACAGACAGCTGGCTGCATTGTGATAGTGCTGTAGTTAGGTGCATTCAACTCTACAGGTGAAACGCCACACACACACACACACACACACACACACACACACACACACACACACACACACACACACACACACAAGGGAGGGGGTGATGATGCGTGTATAGGTGGCGCTGGCATTACCTGTTTACCACACTAACCATTATTGCACAGTGCTTTCACGTACCACGGGCACCAGACGGGGTGGCCGAATGAGTAGAGCATTCGTCTCCTGTTTTTGGAGATCAGGAGATCCGAACCGATGAGTTTGTGGGTTCGAATCCTGATCGAGTCAAACCAATGACTTAAAGATTGATACTTGTCGCTTCCTGGCCTGCGCTCGGCATTATTAGGATAGGGCAAGGATTGGTTGGCTCGGTGTCAGGATAATGTGGCTGAGTGGGATATCAGGTCATGGTGCTAGCGGCTTGGTCTCCCAGTGGAGCAACACTGTAAAGTCGCCATGAGTACGCACTGCCACAAGTCAGTACCCATCCGGATATGACCTGAGATATAAAATTCCAACAACCAAACAAAGACCATATTCTCTGGCAAGAATCAAGTCTTGCCAAACTAAATCAAAGATAGTTCAGTGGTAAGTGAATTTGTTTGTTTGTTGTTTTATGTCCTAGCAACATCTAATGTCATATAAGGACGGGTACTGACTTGTGACAGTGCACACTCATGGTGACTTTATAGTGCTGCCCCACTGGGATACCAGGCCACCAGGACCATGACCTGATCCCACTCAGTCACATTATTCTGACACTGAGCCAACCAGTCTTTACACAATCCTAATAATGCTGAGCGCCAGGCTAGGAAGCGACAAGTATCAATGTTTAAGTCATTGGTTTGACTCAATCAGGATTCGAACCCACAATCTCATCGGTTCGGATCTCCTGATCTCCCAAAACAGGAGACGGACGCTCTACTCATTTGGCCACCCCGTCTGGTGCCCGTGGTACGTGAAAGCAGTGTGCAATAATGGTTAGTGTGGTAAACAGGTAATGCCAGCGCCACCTATACACGCATGATCAGCTGCAGAGCCGTCCTGATATGACCATAGATGTTGCCATGACGTAAAACTCCAACAACCAATCAACTGCAGAGATGACAATAGCATCGGAAGATCTTAAGGGATGTTATATTGGGGGGGGGGGAGGGTTGTCTGAGGGTATATCCCCAGAAAATTAGTTAAATCTTAGATGCTCTGTGGTGCATTTTCGACACAATAATCTGTAAGATTTATATAATTTTGGAAAATGAAAATCCGAGGATCATCGTAAGATGATGATGGGGACAAACAATATTGTACACCTTATGGCGAAACCTTAAGGGTTGGCAACCCTGCACTAGCAGCCATGGAGAATAACATAGGAGAAACTGAATCTGAAAGAATGTAATGGCTTGTGGATTGATGTTTTATGTCCTAGCAACATCTAAGGTCATATCAGGATGAGTACTGACTTGTGACAGTGTGCACTCATGGTGACTTTATAGTTCTGCCCCACTGGGAGACCAGGCCACTGGCACCATGACCCAATATCCCACACAGCCACATTATCCTGACACTGAGACAACCAGTCCTTTCCCGACTCTAATAATGCATATTGCCAGGCTAAGAAGTGACAAGTATCAATTTTGTAATTCATTAATTTGACTCGAACTCCCGACCTTCTGCACGGGACGCTGCGCTCTACCAATTCGGCCAGCCCGGGAAAGGAAACCCCATACCAGCAACATATTTCTCACGCCAATATAGTCGATATGGATCTGATTCAAGTAGGCAGTCGACAAACCCCACGTAAAACATCCTCCTCCCGACCACCCCCATTCCAACTTCCAAGGCAGGGGTCGCCATTACTCCCTCATAGGGGGCGCCACTAACCCAATTGGCGGCCTCTGATTGGCTAGTTTGGAGTCACGTGGTCTAATTGGCCAGATTAGGCCCGACAGGTCCAGCGGCGCTTCGGAGGCGTTAAACCGGCAATGCAAATAGTAGGGGGCAACGGTATTGTGATCGATACCGGAAGTGGTGGTGGGGGGGGGGGGGAGTCGGGGGCTGGGGGGCAAGGTGAGGGAAGGTGCGCATTATGAAGGAGCAGGGTGAACGGAAGTGGACAGTAGGTGGGGGGCTGAAGAGGAGGGATAATTCTTATTCTGGAGGAATGTGTGTGTACCTGTAAGGACCCTGGAAGTGAGAGGTGAAGAGAGGAAGAGAGAAAGATAGGAGAGCGATAGAGAGAGAGAACCGTGGTAGGAGGAGGGTGGGAATCCTGGTCCATTCACCACCCGGTATTATCCATCCCGTCCCGAGCCACTCATATCAGCCCATCCTGGTTCCCTCACTACCCCACCTTGCTCACTCCGTCCTGAGCCACTAATCCCATCCTGGTCCCCTTAACCACGTGGCCCTGCTCACTCCATTTTCAGCCACTCGTGACACCCTGGTCACTTCACAACCCAGCCTTGCTCACCCTGTCCTGAACCACTCGTGACATGCTGGTCCCCTCACCACCTAGCCCTGCTCACCCCATCCGTACTCAGCCACTAATCCCATCCTGCCCCCCCCCCTCACCAGCCGGCCCTGCTCACCCCATCCTGAACCACTCATCCCATCCTGGTCCTCTCACCACCCATCCCTGCTCACCCCATCCTGAAACACTCGTGACATCATGGTCCCCTCACCACCCATCCCTGCTCACCCCGTCCTGAACCACTTGTGACAACCTGGTCCCCTCACCACCCAGCCCTGATCACCTCGTTCTGAACCACTCATTCCATCCTGGCCCCCTCACCACCAAGCCGTGCTCACCCCGTCCTGAGCCACTCATCTCATCCTGGTCCCCTCACCACCAAACCCTGCTCACCCCGTCCTGAGCCACTCATCTCATCCTGGTCCCCTCACCACCAAACCCTGCTCACCCCGTTCTGAACCGCTCATCTCATCCTGGTCCCCTCACCACCAAGCCTTGCCTACCCCGTCCTGAGCCACTTATCTCATCCTGGTTCCCTCACCACCCAGCCCTTCTCACCCCGTCCTAAGCTGCTCAACACACCACTCTCCCATCACACACAGATTGTAATCCAATTTGTGTTCGCGTAAACTCCCTTACAGTTGTTGCTGACACCACCCACCCATATTGCTGCCGGCTGCGGATCCGAGACAGACCCAGAGCTGCTGCCTCTTAGGGATGGCCGAATGAAGTGAGCGTCCGTCTCCCGTTTTGGTAGATCGTGGGATTCGAACCCTGGTTGAGTCAAACAAATGACTTAACAATTGATACTTGTCGCTTCCTCGTCAGGAACTCGGCATTAACAGGATAGGGCAATGACTGGTTGGCTCAGTGTCAGGATAATGTGACTGGGTGGGATATCGGGTCATGGTGTTGGCGGCCTGGTGGGGCAGCACTATAAAGTCGCCATGAATGTGCGATGTCACAAGTCGGTACCCATCCACATATGACCTTAGATGTGGCCAGGACGTAAAACTCCAACAACCAACCAACGGACGGAGGGAGGGAAGGAGGGAGAGGAGGGAGGAAGAGAAAGAAGGAGGGAGAGAAGGAGGGAGGGTGAGAAGGAGGGACAGAGGAACTTTTTTTCTTCTTAAAAAAAAAAAATTGCTGGTTTATTTACCCTTTCCATAACCTATACGTCCGTGATAGAGCTTGTTTTCAATGCTGAACAGCTTTAGTCATTAGGTTGTAAATTGCTCATATACAGCCCCCCCCCCCCATTCCCCCCCCCCCCCCCCCCCCCGTGGACACACTCTCACGCGGGCCTCGTTCTCGTTCTGTCGCGGCTGGTATGAATAAGGCCTAGGGGTGAATTCTGCCAACACGACGCCCTGATTCATTCACATTCAGTATTGCAGACATCCACCACAGTCGGGCGTGAATCACGCCATGCGGGCACACGCGGCTGCCTGCCCTGCGACGGGGAGAGGAGCTGAGGGAAGAGAGAGAAGGGGGGGGGGGGGTGGGCGGGGGGTGGCGGGTGGGGTGGAGGCGGAGGCGGAGGCGGAGGGGAGGCCGGAGTCGGAGGGGGAAAAGGAAATCGGATGCGGAGGGGAGGGGGAGGGAGAGGGGGAGGGGGAGAGAGGGGGAGGGAGTGGGAGAGGGAGAGGGAGAGGGGAGGGAGAGGGAGGGGAGAGGGGAGGGAAAGAGGGTGGGAGGGGAGGGGGAGGGGAGGGGGAGGTGTGAAGGGTGAAGGGGGATTGAAGGGGAGGGTGAAGGGGAGAGGGAGGGGGAGAGGGTGAGGGAGGGGATGGGGGGGGGGGGCGAAAGAGGAGGTGGGCAGGGGGGGGGGGAGATTTCCTGAGTGCGGTACTGTGGGTGTGCAGTTGGAGTTTTACGTCTTGGCAACATCTAAGGCTGTGATATGAATAAGCAAAAAGTTGTCACTTGTCTATCGGTCAATTTGTGTGTGTGTGTGTGTTTGTGTAAATGATCATTTTATTCAGTGAACAAAGGTATTTTTTTCAGATCCGAGGCATTGATCTTCCGGCCATATTATGTTACATTCATTCACTTTTATAATAGAGTCTAGAATCAATTATGGTGTAATTTTTACTTGTTCACCTAAATATTGAGTTTTCCCATATTTTATTATCATGATTATTATTAGTTCCTAAACTCTTTAACTGGTTAAGGGTAAATTAATTCTAGTGTGCAAGTATTGTTATGTAAATGTTTAGTGTTATATACAACATGTACTGGGTTAACTCTAACATGATTTTCTGCCCAACATTTTCACTTGCCCAACAGAAAAGCTCAAGCCATATTCTGCTTATCCGTGCCAAATTTCACTTGGCTTCAACAAGTAGACATGCCTTATTTTGAACGCTGTAACGTCATATCAGGACAGGCACCGAGTTATGACAGTGCACACTCACGGCGACTTTATAGTACTGCCCCACTGGGAATGTTCAAATCAGGCTGCCAGCACCATGACCTGATATTCCACTAAGCTAACCAGTCCTTGCCCTAATCCTATTAATGCCGAGCGCCAAGCTAGGAAGCGACACATATCAATTTGATAAGTCATTGGTTTGACTAGACCGAGAACCGAGCGCCAGATCTCCCGCCAGCTGAGTATATTGACTCACAAGTGGCGCCGCCTGGTGACCGTCATGTGCAGACACGCTCAATACGGCTTAGTGCGACGCACCTCCGTCTGATGCACCTGGTTGACACTGTAACCACTAGACGCAGCAACCCTCTGACATAAACCATGGCTGACTTCCAATGCACGACGCATTGCCGGCACTGTCTGATATATGTCATCTACTTGACATGACACTGCCTGACAGTCCGTTCATCTGACATGCCACTGCCTGACAGTCCGTTCATCTGACATGCCACTGTCTGACACAGTGCATTCATCTGACATGCCAGTGTCTGAGACGGGGAATTAATCCGACATGCCAGTGTCTGAGACGGGGCACCAACTTGACATGTCAGTGTCTGTCATAACACCCATATCTGACACATCACTGTCTGATATTTCATAACAATTTGATATGCCACTGGCTGACACAATACCACCGTCTGACATTTCACTGTCAGACAGTACATCAATGATTTACCACTATCTGACATAGCGCATCCACCTGATATCTGTTGTATATGTAATAGTAAATTTACTACGCACTGCCTGTCTGTGCAATAGGAGGGTTAGTAGTCTATCACAGTTGTAACTGGTAGAAGTAGATTTGTTTTGTTTGTTGTTGTTTTACCTCCTAGAAACATCTAAGGCCATATCAGGACAGGTACCGACTTGTAACAGTGCGCACTCATGGCAACTGTTATAGTGCTGCCACACTGGGAGACCAGGCTGCCAGCACCATGACCCGATATCCCACTCAGTCACATTATCCTGACATGATCCAACCAGTCCTTGCCCTACCCTAATAATGCCAAGCACCTGGCTAGGAAGCGACAAGTATCAATTTTAAAGTCATTAGTTTGACTCGACCATGGTTCGAACCCACAATCCCATGCTCCACCAACACGGGAGACGGACGCTCTAACTCATTCGTCCATCCCGTCTGGTGGTAGAAGTAGATCTAATGCACATAAACAGAACACAATTCTGGACAAATAATACTTTATACAGCATATTGCGGTAAGTAGTAAAAGGTATGATGAGGCAGACCTAGATCTCAGATGGGACAATTATGCTGAATTCTCGCAAACATAATCTGTCAGGTAATTGCCGCTTTGTCTTAGAACACCAAAACATGAGGTGATCATTCATGTTTGGCAATGATTCACGCTTAGCTTGATATTAAATTCCCATTTTCTTTTCTTTATTTTTAAATATAAAAACAACCGTAATTTATTCCATCGATTATATATATATATAATATATATATATATATATATATATATATATATATATATATATATACACACACACACACACACGTGATCCTGAGACCTACTTTCTATATCAGCGCTCAGCAAGCGTTCCCAGTGGCGTCGCACCGATTAGGGACCTGACGCGCACGCGCAGCGCTGGCTTGGTTTCCGGTTCCGCGACGCCCCCCACTCACACCCACCCACCCCCTCCCCCCGCCGGTGGACGCGCCCAGCGAGGCATGACGAACACCCGCCGCACTTCCGGTATTGAGCGGTGTGAAAGCGGCATGCGCAGCAGGACTTGGTGGCGCCACTGTAGCGGCGAGCTGTCACCGCACATGCGCGTTAAGTCCCTCGCTCACCCAACTCGTCAGCCACCCAGCTCTCTCAGCGCTCTCGGGCGAACCCCTACACCTCTCCATTACCTACCCACAACCCACATTGTCGCTCACTCACCAGCCAATGAGTTGAGCATTCGTCTCCTGTTTTGGTAGATCGTGGCATTCAAACCCATGGGTTAGAAGAACCCTGGTCGAGTCAAACCAATGACTTACAAAATTGATCCTTGTCGTTTCCTAGCCTGGCGCTCGGAATTATTAGGATAGGACAAGGACTGGTTGGCTCAGTATGAGGATATAGGGAGTGGGATATTGGGTCATGGTGCCAGCGGCCTGGTTTCCCAGAAGGGCAGCACTATAAAGTTGCCATGAATGCGCACTGTCACAAGTTGGTACCTGTCCTGATATGACCGTAGATGTTGCCAGGACATAAAAAAACTCCAACAACCAACTGACCAGTCCCTCCCTCACCCATCAAGCAGCCACCCAGCTGTCTGACCGCTCTCCGGGCGAACCCCTACACCTCTCCATCGCCTACCCACAACCCACATTATCGCTCGCTCACTCACCAGCCTCCATTAACTATTCCTTACACGAAGATGTGTGAAAAACTTCACATTGTATATATATACTCCGACAGTTTCTGCCATATTTAAAGTTGCATAGTCCGATGCTTTTGAGTTTCTGTCATTTTCTGAGATAAATATATTAGGTTGATCGTTATGATCTACGTTACTTTAGTTTGATGTAACTTTTATTTTACATGGCTAATTTTGCAGATATTTTAAGTGCAACCATGCAACATTAATTTTGGCAAGCATGCCAAAACTCTGACACAATTGGCCTCTGCAGTAACAAGGTCTATTAAATCGCCTCAGTATTTCCTTCTATGTGGCAACACATGTTTAATAAGTGCACCAGTATCTACGTTAGATATGTACAATCAAATGTATATAATTGCTCTGGTTTTGAAAATGTGATGTTTTCATCAGACTATGCAGCTTTAACAAATAAATACATTACATTAATTGTTGTAATATACTTAATTTCGTTTGGAGTAACTTTTGATTAAAAAATTGGCTACCATTGAAAACATGCCAAATAAGTTTGTACACAGATATGCTGGACAGGACAGCATTGTATGAAGGTTCTAGTCAATTAACTTGACATTCCCTCTACGGAACAGTACATGCTTACTAAGGGCACCGGTATCTAAGTTGGAAATGTACCTAGGGCCTGGGCAAATGTTGGCAAGTGTTTACATTTCACACATTTATGGTTTCATCAGATTATGCAACTTTAACAAAGTACTCATTGCTTAGAAATATCAATCAGTGGGGAGCTGGGGGAGGAGGAATGGGGGGGGGGAGGAGTGGGAGGAGGAGGAGGGGGAAGGAGGAGGAGAGGAGGAGGAGGAGGGGGAGGAGGAGGAGGAGGAGGGAAGAGGAGGAGGAGGAGGACGAGGACGAGGAAGAGGAAGCGGAAGAGGAGGATGAGGAGGATGAGGAGGAGGAGGAGGAGGAGGAGGGAATACGGGGGCGGGGGGGGGGGAGGTGTGTGTGGTTGGTTGGTTGTTGGAGTTTTACATCCTGGTACCTTCCAAGATCATATCAGGACGAGTACCGACTTGTGATAGTGCGCACTCATGGCGAATTTATAGTGCTGCCCCACTGGGAACTGTTAAAAATGATCATGGGGTACAGGGTCTAATACATTTGTTTAAAAACTAAATAGAATGCGACTCGGTAATGTTTTAGTGCAACACTCTCTACAAGAGCACGACCTTTGACCTGCCGAACCTCTAGGACAACTAACTGAACGCCAGCACGGTCTGCCTTATTCGGCCCAGCACACACCGGGTTGCATCAACACGTCAACACTCCCTCATATGTATGTTTGTTTGTTTGTTTGTTTGTTTGTTTGTTTAAAGTTGCATGCTCCGATGGCGTTTGAATTTTCATTTCATTTTTGAGATAAATATATCAAATTGATCGTTATAACCTACTAATCATTAATCCGGAGTAATTTTGATGAAAAGTGGCTAGTTTTGAAACAATTTGAGCTGAAAGAACCCAAAATACTTTTGCCAAGCTTTCCAAAAGTCTTCTAGCTATGACGCGTATTGACGTCTCGCGATGACCACGTGATGTGGGATGACCTAATTCAAATGTAGCCTGGTCTTCTGGTATTTTCACTGATGGCACCATTGCACATCATTTGTTTGTTGGCATGTGATGTGATGTGGAAAAGCCTACTGATGTAGTTGTGGTAGGTCATGGCATTCAAACCCATGGGTTTGAAATTTGTTTTAGATCTGCATGGTCTGATGAAACATAATTATTTTTTTCAAAATCAAACCACATACTTACATTTGATATTATATTTCAAACTCAGATGGGACAATGTCAGAGTAAAAATTTAAGATACCCAGTGTGTGTGTATGTGTGTTTTTTGTACATCAGTTGATTAAGCTGGGGAATTTTCAGTCACAGACAATTTGATCTTCCTTATTTCCCAAATCCCCATACCCTTACTAACCATATCCTAGTAATCCCGAATACCAAGGTAGGTAGCGACAAGTATCACTTTTTTAGTCATTGGTTTGACTCAACCAGGGTTCAAACCTGGGGCTATGAATCCTATGACTTACCAAGGCTCCCGTGTGGCTGGAGGTGGGTGTTCTACTCATTTGCCTACCCTGTATGGCTTTATAGTACTGGCCAATGGGAGATGCAAGCCACAACCATGACTCAATTTCCCACCCAGTCACATTATCATATATTTTTGTCAATTCAATAGATAGAATTAATCAAATTGGATACACATATTGATTTATTATTGATGTATTTGTGCATCTGTAAATATAAAAAAATTGAATTTTTTTAAAGTAGATTAAAAAATAGCTGGCAGAACCGGATTCAAACTAACTAGAAGGGGTGGTCAAATGCATTGAACGCCCACTTCCCTTTTTGGTAGGTCATGGGATTTGAACCCTTGGGTTTCAACCCTGGTTGTGTTAAACTAATGACTTAAAAATTGATTCTTGTCGCTACCTAACCCGGGGTTTGGCATTATTAGGATAGGGCAAGGAGCAGTGGAATGAGAAAGACCAATTCAGATTTTTAGTCTAACATTGTTCCATCTGAGTTGGAAAGATAGCATCAAATGTAAGTATGTGGTTTGGCATTCAAAAAAAGAATGCTTCATGCAACTTTGAAACAGTTCAGGCTATGGTGCCATCAAACATCCAGTGGGACATCCTGGAACCTGACTAGGTTGGATATGGTACTTGGAATGAGGGCATGGCTAATGCGGCCACCAGAATGACCTAATCGCTTAATGAGTGTTCCTGCATAATGGCTGTCTCAAAGTAGGTGTCCAAGGGGATGAGGTAATAAATTCACTGATTATTCTGAATAGCCTGTCCCCAATCCTTAGCTAATGCACTAGTATCTAAGTTGGATACATCTAACCAAGTTTAGATAAGTGTTTTGGTTTTGAAAATAATACGTTTCATAGGACCATGCAACTTTAAGACAAAATTCCATGCAACTTTATATCAACCCAGGGTATGGTGCCAGCAATACTACCACTGGGCATCCTGGAACCTGACTAGGGTCAAGGCTACTGAGGCCACGAGATTGACCTAATTGATTAATGGCTTCCTTGTGTGATGGGTTTCTCAAAGTAGGATGAGGTAGTAAATTCACTGATTATTCTATACATGCTGTCCCAAATCACGTGTTAATGCAGGAATATCTAAGATGGATATATATAATCAAATTAAGATACATGTTTTGGTTTTGAAAAATAAATATTTCATCGGACCATGCAACTTTAACGACCCCCAGCACAAAAAGGAAACCCACCTCCTTTCTGTCACCACCAAGGACATTTTTGTTTGTTTCTTTGCTTAACGACTCCCCAGTAAAAAGTAAACATCGGCTATTGGGGGGCATACAGTGGTTAAACATATCCAACTAAAAAATTACATTACATTTTTTTGTTAAATTACATTTGATCAAACAGGTAAAATAGAGCACAGAAATGTATGCCAAAAGAGCGTACAACTGTGGTAAAATCACATGTGGTATATATGGTAAATAAATCAACAGTAAAAAAAAAACACCTCAACACACCACACCATACACCTCCACACACACCACACCACACCACACCACACCATACCCCACCCCACCACACACCACCCCACCACACCACAACCCACCACACCACACCCCACCTCACCTCACCCACCACACCCCACCTCACCTCACCACTCCCCACGAGACCACACCTCACCACCACACACCACGCCATACCACACCACACAGCACCACCACACCACACCATACCCCGCCTCATCTCAGCACTCCCCACGACACCACACCTCAGCACTCCCCACGCCACACCCCACCCCACTACACCACACAACACAACACCTCACTACAGCACACAACACCACCACACAACACAACACCAGACCATACCCCACCACACACCACCCCAACCCGCTACACCACACCACACCACACCACGCCACGCCCCACCACCACACACCATACCCCACCACACACCACCCCAACCCACTACACAACACCACACCATACAACACCACACAACACCACACCACACAACACCACACCATACCCCACCACACACCACCCCATCCCACTACACAACACCACACAACACAACACCATACCACGCCCCACCACACCACACCACCACACAACACCACACCATACCCCACCCCTCACCACCTCAACCCCACACAACACCACCCACCAGTTGTGGCCAGTAATACCTGAAGTTGCATAGTGAGATGGTTTTGAGTTTCTGTCATTTTCTGGATAAATATATTAGGTTCATTGTTATAATCTACCTTACTTTTTAGTTTGAAGTAACTTTTATTTTTAAATGGCTAACCGTTCAGATATTTGTATTGCAAACATGCACACTTATTTTTGGCAAGCACACTAAAACTCTGACATCATTGGGTTCTGCAGTAATATGTTCTATTAAATTGTGTCAGCATTCCCTTCTATGTGGTGACAAATGCTTAATAAATGCACCAGTATCTTAGATATGTAGAATCAAATCTAGATAATTGTCTTGGTTTTGAAAATATGAGTTTTGTCATCTGACTATGCAGCTTTAAAGTTGCACAGTCCACCCTGTGACTTTTGAGTTTTTGCCATATTCACATATAGGTACAGTCACCGCAAGGCATTGCAGGTGTCACGTATAATAACTAATGCCTAATCTTATAGACTAGCTAATATAGTGAGGAGAAAAGAGAATTTGGAACATCTTCTATTCTTAGTAAAGAAGACAAGTAACGATACACAAATATGTACTTATAACATATATTCTCAATTACAAAGTGTACAGTTACATATAAATTCTCAATGGTATGATATTACACTCACAACTGTCTGTGTAGGCCATATAGATGATAGAATAAGCACCAAGAGGACTGAGTGTATCTAGGTCTCAGTTGCCTTGAGGAGTTGATATATATAGATGATCCATTGTCTGTGAGCTGTCACCAACCATACAAGTATAGAGTGTCAGTTGATGATGGATGTACATGTCAGGCTAAGCAGCAGTGATGTGGGAAAAGTCAGATCCTACAGTGACCAATCCTCCTCACGGCCATTGGTCAATATTGTAGAAGCTCAGCAAGTTGAATCCATCCCATAAGCTGTAACTAGCCAGATCAGGTTTCAGGGTTAACTGACTTAGAGATGTTGACGCCTCGATGTCTTGGAGTAGACTGCCGAGAGTGTGTGATTACGCTCCTTATATAGTTGCTGAGTAGGCCAGTCCTAACGAAGAGATGGGACGAGTAGGACAGTCCAAACATGTGCTGTAACCACTATAAAAGGAAAACTACCTGTTAGGAAGCAGTCTCCATATATTCACTACTATGTTACACAGGTTATAGGCCATTTTCACTAAATGTTGGATCTGGGACCAGTTCCAGTTTATGTACAGTCTACGCGAGGCATTGCAGGACACGGGTCGTTTTCATCGACTGTTTGGTCTGGGACCAGTGCCAGTTTAGGTACAGTCTAGGCGAGGCATTGCAGGACACGGGTCGTTTTCATCACCTGTTTGGTCGGGGACCAGTGCCAGTTCAGGTACAGTCTACACAAGGCACTGCAGGACATGGGTCGTTTTCATCACCTGTTTGGTCTGGGACCAGTGCCAGTTTATGTACAGTCTATGGAAGGCATTGCTCGTCATGGGTCGTTTTCATCGACTGTTTGGTCTGGGACCAGTGCCAGTTTAGGTACAGTCTACGCGAGGCATTGCAGGACATGGGTCGTTTTCATCGACAGTTGGATCTAGGACTGTTGCTAGTTTACTCAAGGTATTTGTAGATCAGGTACCATTTTCATCAACTGTTGGATCTCTGGATCAGTGCTAATCTCGTATACAGTCTACACAAGGCTTTGACATATTCAGTTACGGAAGTGGAGTATGATCAACATTCCTTACACCATGTTTGTCCGCTGGTTCGCAGCCGTACCATGTAAATTTAATGTATTTGCCACGTGAGGTTAGACATATTTGAGGATGGTGGTGTTGGTGCATTGGTGCGTTAGTGAAACAGGGCTCTGCAAAGGGCCCCACTCGCAGAAGCAGCGCCATTAATTCAGGTTCAGCACCGTGCGGTGTAAATTTAATGTATTTGCCATGTGAGGCTAGATGTTTGTTGTATGTAAGTCTTTGAGGATGGGGGTGTTGGCACATTAGTGAAACAGAACTCGGCAAAACGCCACACTCGCAGAACCAGCGCCGTGAATGCAGGTTCGCCGCTGTGTGGTGTAAATTTAATGTATTTGCCATGTGAGGTTAGGTGTTGGTTATGTATACATATTTGAGGATGGTGGTGTTGGTGCGTTAGTGAAACGGGGCTCTGCAAAGCGCCCCACTTGCAGAACCAGCGCCGTTAATGCGCGGATCGAATTGTCTCCAGGCACAGGAAACCGGCCGCCGGACAGTAATGCGGCGTACTGTACGACGTGGTGGAGGGGGGCGGGGGGGGGCGAGGGGGGGGGGGGGGGGGGAGAGGGGGAGAGAAGGGGAGGGGAGGGGATGAGAAGGGAGGGGAGGGGAGAGAAGGGGAGGGGAGGGAGGAAGGGGAGGGGAGGGGGAGAAGGGGAGGGAGGGGAGAGAAGGAGAGGGGGAGGGGAAGAGGGGAGGGAGAGGGGAGAGCGGGAGGGGAGGAAGTGGGGAGGGAGGAGGGAGAGGTGAGAGGTGAGAGGGGGATGGGAGAGGTGAGGGTGAGAGGGGGATGGGAGAGGGGAGAGGTGAGAGGGGGAGGGGAGAGGCGAGAGGGGAGGGAGAGGTGGGAGGGAGAGGGAGAGGGGAGGGAGAGGGGAGGGAGAGAGGGAGGGGGGAGGGGAGAGGGGAGGGAGAGGGGGAGGGGAGAGGGAGGTGAGAGGGGGGAGGGGAGGTGAGAGGGAGAGGGAGAGGGGGAGGGGAGAGGGATAGGGGAGAGGGGATGAGGGGTAGGGGAGAGGGGAGAGGGGAGAGGAGGAGGGGAGGTGAGAGGGGGAGAAGGAGGGGAGGAGGGGGAGAGGGGGAGAGGGAGGGAGAGAGGGAGGGGGAGCGAGGGAGGGGAGAGGAGGGGGGGAGAGTGGAGGGGAGAGTGGAAGAGGGGGAGAGGAGAGGGGAGAGGGAGAGGGGGAAGGGGAGAGGGGGAGAGGGGAGAAGGGGGAGAAGGGGGAAGGGGGAGGGAGGAAGAGGAGAAGGGGAAAAGGGGAGGAAGGGGAAGGGCGAGGAGAGAAGGGGAGGGGAGATGGGAGGGGAGAGGTCAGAGGAGAGGGGGGGAGGGGAGAGGGGAGGGGGAAGGGGGAAGGGGGAGGGGAGAGGGAGAAGGGGGAGGGGAGAGGGGGTGGGGAGGGGAAGGGGAGGGGGAAGGGATACGGGAGACGGGGGGAGATAGGGGGAAGGGAGAGGGGGAGGGAGGGGGTATGGAAGGTGGGAGGGACGGGGTAGGGACAGAGGATGGGGGAGGGCGATAATGAGGACCTGTATGAGAAGAAAGAGAATCAAGAGGAAGAGGCGGAAGAGAAAGGAAGGAAGGAAGGGAGGGACGGAGGGAAGGAGGAAGAAAGGAAGAAAAGAAGAGAGGAGAGGAGAAAGAAGAACATGACAATGAAATAGAAGGGAGGGCAAATGACGACGATGACGATCGTGATGATGATGATGGTGATGATGATGATAGTGATGATGATGACGATGATGACAATTATGATCTGAGCGGAAAATCTGGGGTGCAAAGTTAGCACTGTGTGTAGATCAGAGGAACACCATTAACCATTCACCAAACATTGCTGGACAGTTTATTCAAAATATCAGATCTCAGGCACTAAATTACAGTTCCATGTCCACCATGTACATGCATCTTCATGATAGAAGTCGGTGGTAGAACACAAGATCACGTGTACATGTACGACATCCGATATGCACTTATTACATCAGATACACATTTGATGACCGGGTAAATGCAAATATTCCATGGCGAGCCCTTGATGGTGCGGGCCCTTCGCTATAGTGGCTGGCACCTGTAGAATGGACATGCAACCGGAAGTTTGTTTGTTGTTGTTTTATGCCCTAGCAACATCTAAGGTCATATCAGGACGGGTACCGACTTGCGACAGTGCACACTCATGGTGACTTTATAGTGCTGTTCCAATGGGAAACCAGGCCACCAGCACCATGACCTGATATCCCACTCAGTCACATTATCCTGACACTGAGCCAACCAGTCCCTGCCCTATCCTATTAATGCCGAGCGCCTGGCTAGGAAGCAACAAGCATCAATTTTTAAGTCATTGGTTTGACTCGACCAGGGTTCAAACTCATGACCCCACGATCTACCAGCATGGGAGATGGACGCTCTAATGCTAGGTACACACCTGCCGTATACGATTCGTGCACTAAAACTCGCGACCCGACCCAACCCGCTTAAAACTGAAAATGGGCCAATTCATTTTTCGAATCGCGAATCGCAATCGTAAGGAAGCAGTTTTAGCCCTAAAACTGAGTTTTAAGTCGCGAATCGCAATCGGTAGGTGTGCTAGGGGAGCGTACACCTCATGACTTTTGGGCAGTTTTAGATCGTATACGGTAGGTGGGTGTGGAAAAACGGTAGGTGTGTACCTAGCATTACTCATTCGGCCATCCCGTCTGGTCTCTACCGGAAGTACGTACGACGCAGGGGTAGATGGGACGGATGCGGATGGGGGTGTGGAGGTGGTGAGATCGGTGGAGGTGGTGAGATCGGTGGGGCGAGGTGCTCATTTGGGAGTGGTGTCTGCAGGCTGGTTGGTTGGTTGGTTGGTTTGTTGGTTGTTGGAGTTTTATGTCCTGGCAACATCTAAGGTCATACAAAGACAGGTACCGACTTGTGAAAGTGCGCACTCATGGTGACTTTATAGTGCTCTCCCACTGGGAAATCAGGCCACCGGCACCATGACCCAATATCCCACTCAGTCACATTATCCTCACCCTGAGCCAACCAGTCCCAGCCCTATCCTATTAATACCGAGCGCCAGGCTAGGAAGCGACAAGTATCAATTTGATAAGTCATTGGTTTGATTTTTTGATTTGACCGGGAACCAAACTCCTGATCTCCTGCACGCGAGGGCTGCGCTCTAACGATTCAGAGAAGGAGGAGGAGGAGGAGGAGGAGGAGGAGGAGGAAGAGTAGGAGTAGGAGGAGGAGGATGGGGGAAGGGGCGGGGGAATGTGATGGGGAGATCGGGGAGGGGGGGCTCATTTGGGAGTGTGTCTGCAGATACCACATCAAAGGCACCGCATGAATTAGACCGGCCACTTAGGGTGGTCCGTGCAGCGTGTCTGGGAAGCAGGGACGTGGGCAGACGAAGGCAGGGGGTGGCAGCTGACACGGTGTGGTAGAGTTATACAATCTAGGGTACATGAGATGGGATGGGTAATAGCGGGTAGAGGGGGGGGGGGGGGGAGAAAGGATGAACGTTGGTGACGGACTGAAGCTGAGAGCTTGGTGAGGGGAGGGAAGGGATGGGCGAGAGGGAAGGGGGAGGGGCAGGGGAGTGGGGAGGAGGCGGGAAGGGACAGGGAGGAGGGAGGGGGAGGCGGGGAGGGAGGGAGGAGGGAGGAGGGGGGAAAGGGGAGGGAGGGACCGGGGAGGGGATGGAGGGAGGGAGGGAGGATGGGGATGGGGGAGGGGAGGGGGGAGGGCAATGAATGTTGGTGACGGACTTAGAGAAGCTGAAGATGGACGTGAGGGAGGGAGGGGATGGGGAGAGGGAAGGGGGAGGGGGAATGTGGGGAGGGGGAGGGGAGATGGGGATGGGGGAGGGGGAGGCAATGAATGTTGTGTGACGGACTTAGAGGAAGCTGAAGTGGGTGAGGGAGAAGGGATGGGGGAGAGGGAAGGGGGAGGGGCAGGGGCAGGGGGAGGGGGGAGACGGAGGCGAGAGGGGAAGGATGAGGGAGGGAGGAGGATGGGATGGGGGGGGGGAGGCATGACCGTTGGTGACGGACTTAGAGAAGCTGAAGATGGGTGAGGGAGGGGATGGGGCAGAGGGAGGGGAGGGGAGGGGGGGGGAGAGGGAGTAGAGGGGGACAGAGGGGGAGGTAGGAGGAGGGGGGATGGGGATGGGGAGTGGGGAAGGGATGGATGGTGGGAGGGGGATAGGGAGAGGGAGAGGGAGCGGAGGGCGGAGGGGAGGGGAGGGGGGATAGGAGGTGATGGCAAGGGTATAGGGTCATACGGGGGGGAAGGGATGTGATGAGGGGGGAGAGAAAGATGTGCGGAGAGGGAAGGATTGAGAGGAGGGCGAGACGGAGGGGGAGAGGGGGGAGTGGGAGGCGATGGGGAAGGGGGGGAGAGTCAATTTGGTATTGGGATGGGGAGAGGGAGAGGGAAGGGATGGGATGGGGAAAGGATGAGGAGGGGAATTGGGAGGGGGGACTGGTAGTGGGAAGGGAGAGGGAAGGGAGGGGAGAGGGAGGGGAGAGGGAGGTGAGAGGGAGGGGAGAGGGAGAAAACGCTTCTGTTTATACTAGTTATAGTAACTCCATGGTCTCTCTCACACCTCCACCAGCCTCTCTCACACCTCCGCCCGCCTCTTACACACCACCTGCCTCTCTCACACCTCCACCCGCCTTTCTCACACCTCCACCAGTCTCTCACACCTCCACCAGCCTCTCACACCTCCACCCACCTTTCTCACACCTCCACCAGTCTCTCACACCTCCACCAGCCTCTCTCACACCTCCGCCGGCCTCTTACATACCCCCTGCCTCTCTCACACCTCCACCCGCCTTTCTCACACCTCCACCAGTCTCTCACACCTCCACCAGCCTCTATCACACCTCCACCCGCCTTTCTCACACCTCCACCAGCGTCTCTCACACCTCCACCCGCCTCTCTCACACCTCCACCCGCCTCTCACACACCTCCACCCGCCTTTCTCACACCTCCCCAGCCTCTCTCACACCTCCACCGGCCTCTCTCACACCTCCAACCGCCTCTCTCCCACCTCCACCCGCCTTTCTCATACCTCCACCCACCTCTCACACACCTCCAACCGCCTCTCTCACACCTCCACCAGCCTCTCTCACACCTCCACCAGCCTCTCTCACACCTCCACCCGCCTCTCTCACCCCTCCACCCACCTCGCTCACACCTCCACCCGCCTCTCACACACCTCCACCTGCCTCTCTCACACCTCCACCCGCCTCTTTCACACCTCCACCCGCCTTTCTCACACCTCCACCAGCCTCTCCCACACCTCCACCTGCCTCTCACACACCTCCACCCGCCTTTCTCACACCTCCACCAGCCTCTCACACCTCGACAGCCTCTCACACCTCCACCAGCCTTTCACACCTCCACCCGGCTTTCTCACACCTCCACCCACCTCTCTCACAACTCCGCCAGCCTCTCTCACACCTCCACCCACCTCCACTCGCCAAGCCCTATACGTGCTACCCGTAAACATACTCAGGTTCACCCCGGATTGAACTCTAATTAAATATAAGCTGGTTGGTTGTTGGAGTTTTACATCCTGGCAACATCTAAGGTTAGATAATTAAATCTTCAAGGGACAACAAATATTACACAGGAATTAAATATACGCGGTGCAGCGCGTGGGGTGTGTGTGGGTTTAGCATGCTAGGATATAGAATGGAAGAGTAGAATGAAGAAGAAGAAGAAGAAGAAGAAGAAGAAGAAAAAGAAGAAAAACGATTTGTTTGTTGTTTTATGTCATGGCAACATCTAAGGTCATATCAGGATGGGTACCGACTTATGATACTTGATAGTGCACACTCATGGTGACTTTCTAGTGCTGCCCCACTGGGAGACCAGGCCGCCAGCACCATGACCTGATATCCCACACAGTCACATTATTCTGATACTGTACAAACCAGGCTCAAAATACACGTCTTTAGCGGAGAACTTTGCACCCAGACCAATACTGACACGACATCGCAGGTGTCTGGTTATTGGAGGGGCAGTTAAAAAAGACATGAATAGTTCAGTCATTGACTTATTACGCAGGGGTTCGCCAATCACAGGAGTAGTTGAAGACAAGTGCTATCACCAATCTGAATGTAAGAGAGGTGTGTGTGATACCCCTGTCACACTACGACATAACAGGCCAGCGAGTGGGCAACGTAAAAATGACTTTTTTTACTTCGAGATATGTCAAAATTCTCAGAGTTTCAGGGCCAAATTGGATTGGTAATGTGTCTCAACGAGTTAGAATGTCAACAACCAAAAATGGCCCAACATAATGCTAACGAGCCTCCAGCACACGCGGTATCAGCCTAGCAAAACCATAGCGTCGGCTTAGCATAGGACTCGTGTAATTACGCCCGCCCTAACGTAGCTACGTGTAACTCGGACGTAATTTTTAATCTGAGTCAACGTCAGACCCGTGAGTGAGCAGCATCAGTCTCATGACAGTCCAGCATGCTCAGGTTAAAGACACCAACCACTCAATGTGCTCGACGTGAGCGTAATGGGTGCTTTTTTATACTCGAAGGCAAAACATTTGCACCACGTTCACAGCACATTCGCTTACGTTCGAAGAACATTGGCGCACATTACATACATTACGCGCACGCCAGCCGTTTGTCAACTATGTCAAATACATCAAGACACATTGGACTTACTTTAGACTAATGTTAGATACACGTCAGAGACACGTTAGACCTACATCGAGATATGTTAACACCATGTTGTCAGCGGACGGGCTGCACGTTCCTCCAGGCTCTCCGCCAGTATATCGTAAGTCGATGTAGCTCAACATAGACCGACATAGCTCTACCGAATGTCTAGCATATCTTGACGTCAGCCTAACATGAGTGCAAAGTAAGCCCAATGTAACCCAACGTAACAGCCTTACGTCGAGCTACGTCAAAAGTTTTGATATGTCCAAAACCTTGACGTGTGTCACCGTATCTCGACGTAACTTGATGTATCTCGACGTAGGCTTAACGAACGAGTAACGTATTTCAACGTATCTCGACGTATCTCGACATATCTCAACGTAATGGCCAAATTCCACCTACGTCGGCTTACCCTACCATGTTATGTCGTAGTGTGACAGGGGTATGAGGCTGCTCAACCTGCACATTCAGGGTTGAAAGTGGTCTCCGACAAAAAATGCGGAAATCAAGTTTTAAAGAAGATAACTGCAAGTGGAGCTTTAATAGGCGAGCAGTAGTGACATCCTTGTTAAACATGCCCCACAGGTACGAACAAACAGGGGCGCGTGTCCCTGACAATGTGTAGGGGGCGCCACTGTGGGCCGGGGGGGGGGGAGGTAGGGCGGTGTGTTTGTTGTGTGTGGGGTGGGGGTGTGGCGGGGTGTAGGATGCGTGGTGGGTTGGTTGTTGGAGTTTTACGTCCTGGCAACATCTAAGGTCATATCAGGCCGGATGCCGACTTGTGACAGTGCATATTCATGGCGACTTTATAGGTGCTACCCCACTGGGAAAGCAGGCCACTGGCACCATGACCTGATATCCCACTCAGTCACAGTATCCTGTCACTGAGTGAAGTCAGTCCTTAGCCATATCATAATAATGCTGGGTGCCAAGCTAGGAAGTGACAAGAATCAATTTTTAAGTTATTGGTTTGACTCGACCAGGGTTCGAACCCGTCGGTTCGGGTGGGTGGCGGCTGGGTAGCACTAGCAGTGGGATTGCGTGATGGATGGGATGGGATGGCGTTGTGTTATATGTGTGGTGAGGCAGGATGGTGTGTGGGGGTGGGGTGTTGTGTGTGATAGGAATAATCCGAATAGGTGAGATGGTGTTAGTGTGGGTGGGATGAGTTGTGGAGGTGTGGAGATGTGGTGGTGTGTGGTGTGTGGGTGTTTGCAAGGTGCGCTCAGATATGTGTGTGGTAAGGTGTTCGGTTGGGGGGGGGGGGGGGTCTCTCTTGGTTGTCCATCGGTGGCGATGATGAGAGCAACTCATCATTTATTGTGAACTCATCGATGACCGACGAGTCCAATTTGTGCTTGGAATGTGCAGTGGCATGTTGGACATGTGTGCGTAGCTACAGTCAGAGTCCAGTAGGTGAAGCAGACAATATTTTCTCTGCTGATGCTCTTGCTTAGCTTGAGATATACGATCAGATTTGCACTGTGTTGAGCCTTTATGAATAGAAGCACGCCATGAACTCCTGTCCTTGGCCACTATTTCCCAGGTTGTATTGTTGACATTACATTTCTTCAGGTGTTTCAGGTGTGGGTGTACTGGTGCGTGTAATGTGTAGGTGAGTGAGTGGGTGCAGCAGTGCAGATGTGTGGTGGTGTGTGATGAGTTGGATGTGGACTCTGTGGGTGTGGGGTGTTATGATAGTGATGCAGGAAGTGGGGTGTGGCAGCGGGGTGTGGCCGTGGGGTATGTTGGTATGGGATGCAGCGGTGTGTGTGTGACAGTGTGGGGTGCAGTAGGGTGTGTGTGACGGTGTGTCGTGCAGTAGGGTGTTTGTGTGACAGTTTGGGGTGCATTAGGGTGTGTGTGACAGTGTGGGGTGCAGTAGGGTATGTGTGTGTGACAGTGTGGGGTGCAGTAGGGTGTGTGTGACAGTGTGTCGTGCAGTAGGGTATGTGTGTGACAGTGTGGGGTGCAGTAGGGTGTGTGTGACAGTGTGTCGTGCAGTAGGGTGTTTGTGTGACAGTTTGGGCTGCAGTAGGGTGTGTGTGACAGTGTGGGGTGCTGTAGGGTATGTGTGTGACAGTGTGTCGTGCAGTAGGGTGTGTGTGACAGTGTGTCGTGCAGTAGGGTATGTGTGTGACAGTGTGGGGTGCAGTAGGATGTGTGTGACAGTGTGTCGTGCAGTAGGGTGTTTGTGTGACAGTTTGGGGTGCATTAGGGTGTGTGTGACAGTGTGGGGTGCAGTAGGGTATGTGTGTGACAGTGTGTCGTGCAGTAGGGTGTGTGTGACAGTGTGTCGTGCAGTAGGGTATGTGTGTGACAGTGTGGGGTGCAGTAGGGTGTGTGTGACAGTGTGTCGTGCAGTAGGGTGTTTGTGTGACAGTTTGGGGTGCATTAGGGTGTGTGTGACAGTGTGGGGTGCAGTAGGGTATGTGTGTGACAGTGTGTCGTGCAGTAGGGTATGTGTGTGACAGTGTGGGGTGCAGTAGGGTGTGTGTGACAGTGTGTCGTGCAGTAGGGTATGTGTGTGACAGTGTGGGGTGCAGTAGGGTATGTGTGTGACAGTGTGTCGTGCAGTAGGGTGTGTGTGACAGTGTGTCGTGCAGTAGGGTATGTGTGTGACAGTGTGGGGTGCAGAAGGGTATGTGTGTGACAGTGTGTCATGCAGTAGGGTGTTTGTGTGACAGTTTGGGGTGCAGTAGGGTGTGTGTGTGACAGTGTGTGGTGCAGTCGGGTGTGTGAGTGGCATGTGTGATAGTGTGTCGTGCACTATGGTGTCTGAGTAGTGTGTGTGACAGTGTGGGGTGCAGGGTGTGTGTGTGACAGTATGGGTTACATTGGGGTGTTTGAGTGATGTGTGTGAGTGGGATGCAGTAGGGTTTGTGTGTTACAAGGTGGGAAGCAGTAGGGTGTGTGTGTGACAGTGTGGGTACAGTGGGGGGGGGTGAGTGTTGAGTGTGTTAGTGAGTGTACAGAATATGTGCACAGTGGGGAGATGTTGGTCTGTGATACAGTTATGTGTGGATGTGGGTTGGGGTGTGTGGTGGGGTGGGGTGATGTTGGTCTGTGATACAGTTATGTGTGGATGTGGGTTGAGGTGTGCGGTGGGGTGGGGAGATGTTGATCTGTGATACAGTTATGTGTGGATGTGTTGGGGTGTGTGGTGGGGTGGGGTGATGTTGGTATGTGATACAGTTATGTGTGGATGTGTTGGTGTGTGTGTTGGGGTGGGGTGATGTTGGTATGTGATACAGTTATGTGTGGATGTGGGTTGAGGTGTGCGGTGGGGTGGGGAGATGTTGATCTGTGATACAGTTATGTGTGGATGTGTTGGGGTGTGCGGTGGGGTGGGGAGATGTTGATCTGTGATACAGTTATGTGTGGATGTGGGTTGGGGTGGGCGGTGGGGTGGGGTGATGTTGGTCTGTGATACAGTTATGTGTGGATGTGTTGGTGTGTGTGTGTTGGTGTTGGGTAATGTTGGTATGTGATACAGTTATGTGTGGATGTGTTGGTGTGTGTGTTGGTGTTGGGTAATGTTGGTCTGTGATACAGTTATGTGTGGATGTGTTGGTGTGTGTGGTGTGGGGTAATGTTGGTGTGTGATACAGTTATGTGTGGATGTTTTGGTGTGTGCGTTGGTGTGGCATAATGTTGGTATGTGATACAGTTATATGTGGATGTGTTGGTGTGTGTTGGTGTCGGGTAATGTTGGTATGTGATACAATTATGTGTGGATGTGTTGGTGTGTGTGTTGGTGTTGGGTAATGTTGGTGTGTGATACAGTTATGTGTGGCTGTGTTGGTGTGTGTGTGTTGGTGTTGGGTAATGTTGGTATATGATACAGTTATGTGTGGATGTGTTGGTGTGTATGTTGGTGTTGGGTAATGTTGGTATATGATACAGTTATGTGTGGATGTGTTGGTGTGTGTGGTGTGGGGTAATGTTGGTGTGTGATACAGTTATGTGTGGATGTGTTGGTGTGTGTGGTGTGGGGTAATGTTGGTATGTGATACAGGATACAGTTATGTGTGGATGTGTTGGTGTGTGTGTTGGTGTGGGGTAATGTTGGTCTGTGATACCGTTATCTGTGGATATGTTGGTGTGGGTGGTGTGGGGTAATGTTGGTGTGTGATACAGTTATGTGTGGATGTGTTGGTGTGTGTGTGTTGGTGTTGGGTAATGTTGGTATATGATACAGTTATGTGTGGATGTGTTGGTGTGTGTGGTGTGGGGTAATGTTGGTGTGTGATACAGTTATGTGTGGATGTGTTGGTGTGTGTGGTGTGGGGTAATGTTGGTATGTGATACAGGATACAGTTATGTGTGGATGTGTTGGTGTGTGTGTTGTGTGGGGTAATGTTGGTCTGTGATACCGTTATCTGTGGATATGTTGGTGTGGGTGGTGTGGGGTATGTTGGTGTGTGATACAGTTATGTGTGGATGTGTTGGTGTGTGTGTGTTGGTGTTGGGTAATGTGGTATATGATACAGTTATGTGTGGATGTGTGGTTGTGTGGTGTGGGGTAATGTGGTGTGTGATACAGTTATGTGTGGATGTGTTGGTGTGTGGGTGGGGTAAGTTGGTAGTGATACAGTTATGTGTGGATGTGTTGGTGTGGGTTTTGGGTAATGTTGGTATGTGATACAGTTATGTGTGGATGTGTTGGTGTGTGTGGTGTGGGGTAATGTTGGTGTGTGATACAGTTATGTGTGGATGTGTTGGTGTGTGTGGTGTGGGGTAATGTTGGTGTGTGATACAGTTATGTGTGGATGTGTTGGTGTGTGTGTTGGTGTCGGGTAATGTTGGTATGTGATACAGTTATGTGTGGATGTGTTGGTGTGTGTGTTGGTGTTGGGTAATGTTGGTGTGTGATACAGTTATGTGTGGATGTGTTGGTGTGTGTGGTGTGGGGTAATGTTCGTATGTGATACAGTTATGTGTGATGTGTGGTGTGTTGGTGTGTGCGGTGGGTGGTGCAATCTTGGTCTGTGATAGGGAGGGAGGTGGTTGTGTGTGTGTTGGAGGAGGGGGGGGGGGGGAGAGGTGGCCTTTGCTGCCCCCGAGAGATCTGAATCACTCGTGACTATCAAATACAATCACCGCTGATGAATGATGCGATCGATGAGCATTCGCATCGTGGAACTAACTGCACCCACGTAGATGAGAATGGCCTGACAACAACAAAATCACGAAAATATCTCATGAACTGTTGGGCCTTCTAAGGTGACGGAAAACCTACCGATGGATATGCAAAACCAGGAATGGTCGCAAATTTTTACCATATCCGGAACAAAATGCGGAGATAAAATGTATGGAATTCCGGATAAATTCAGAAGATTCTCATGTATGAGACCAGAAAGCGGCATTTCACAAAGTCTGACTCATCCGCAACAGTAAAACCGTAATGGCGGCGACAGACTGCCTGAATGCCGGAACGGACGTGGTGGCGGACTCGGTAGAGCGCAGGCTTCCCTTGCGGAAGGTTGGGAGTTCGAATCCAAGCCGAGTGAAACCGATGACTTATAAAATATTAAATTGATATTTGTCGCTCCCTAGCCTGGCACCTGGCATTACTAGGATAGGATAAGGGCTGGTTAGCATAGTATCAGGATAAAGTGACTGATTGATTGATTGATTGGTGGTTGCTTTACTCAGTGACTGTGTGGGATATCAGGTCATGGTGTTGACGGATTGGTCTCCCAGTTGGGCAGCACTATAAAGTTGCCATGCGTGTACACTGTCACAAGTGGGTACCTGTCCTGATATGACCATATATGTTGCTAGCACGTAAAATAACAACAAACAAACATTTATTTTATAACCTATGATATAGAGGCTATCTTTTTTCGTGAATATACACACACTGTTTATTATACAACCTATAATGCAGATGCTATTTTTCTTTCGTGAAGATACACACATAAATATATTCACGAAAGAAAAATTGTATGTAAAATACATTCAGAAAAGAAGAAATTGAATATATATATATATATATATATATACATCATATATAAATATATATATATTTATATATATATCATATACATACATACATATATATATATATAGAATAATTATTTGAGACTTACCTGGGTATAGTTAACACATAATTGTTGTTTTACCGATTCCTAGGGCTCGGATATTTATAGGGTACGGAGAGGAAGCGCTACCCAACGAACCGCTCTTTACCTTGTTAATTAAAAAAGGGGATGGGGGAGCCCTGACCTATAAATATCCGAGGCCTAGGACTCGGTCAAACAACAATTATGTGTTAACTATACCCAAGTAAGTCTCACATAATTATTCTATTCCACCTCGTCCTCGAGCCTCCTGTCTAATTATAGCTCGAGGGCCTAGTTAGGCTCCAGGCCCTTAATTATATATATAAAGCAATCCAATGTTAAGTTCGACCATAGCGGTTTACTCCATAGAAAACTGGAGGACAATAAAGAATGCAAGGAACGTTCCAATTTACTTTTCCAAGAGCTCACGGCTTTGTTTATTCTTATTCAAACTAACATTCGATCAAAGCACATATTACATAATCATGGTGCAAACCCTTCCCCTAATATTTAATGTAAAACAACTTCAGAATTTCGATCATATAGGCCTAAAACTCGGCTAAAACATCAGAGCGTCATAAAGTACGTCTGATCGGTCTGGGCCCGAACGCCCGACCTTCCATCGTTGCTAGGCGAGTCGCAATTCGCGTCTCCTAGCAACGCTTTACGGCCGGAAACCCGGTGCCCCATTAGTGTTTGGCATTCTCGGTCTGCCCTGGCGAGTAGCCCGTATTTCCAAATACGGGTTAATCGGCGCACGCCCGTGAATGCCACAAGGCGAGTAGTCCCGCCCACTTCATATATATATATATATATATATATATAGTATAGTTATACGAATCTTACCTGGGTATAGATGATGGATAACTGTTGTTTTCCCGAGGTATAAGCCTCGGGTAGACGTGGGCTAGGGAGAAGGAAGCACGTGAGGTACCAGCAATTTTAACCTACTTATTCAGGATAAAAATGATCTTTCAATACAATGGATACTATGATTTTCCCGTAATGGTACACCAACGGGATAGACGTGGCAGGGCGTGGTGGGTGGGCCCTAGCCCACGTCTACCCGAGGCTTATACCTCGGGAAAACAACAGTTATCCATCATCTATACCCAGGTAAGATTCGTATAACTATACTATTTTACCTCGGTATACAGCCTCAGGCTAGCCTCAGGCTAGGGAGACCTTTACATAATTCATTTTTATCCTTAATATCATTCATTCTTATTTAATATTCAACGTTTTTGTTCTCACCTATTCTTGTTAGTTGGCGAGCAGGCGCTTTGCAATGCCGGTAGGCTTTTCTAGTCGTTTGTTGTAATGTTTTGCAAACGACTTAGCCGTCTTCCAGCCTGCATGCGCTAGTATTCTTTTCACAGAAATACCTAGCAACCGTGCCTTGGAGACCATGGCACCTCTAGTTGAGTGGGATGAGTATTTGCTCGTATCCACTCCAGCCAATTTCAACACCGTAATTGTCCATCTGGCAAGGGTGTCTCGTGAAATTGCCTTATGTGGCTTTATAAAGCTCACTAATAGTTGTTGTCGTGAAATTGCCTTATGTGGCTTTATAAAGCTCACTAATAGTTGTTGTGATGCACGTAAATCCTTTGTTTTAGATATATAAGCCCGTATGGCTGACACAACACAAAATTTCCGATCACTCGGAAAACAGTCTAAGTGAACCGTAGATAAAGGGTCACCTAACGTGTTCGATTTAAGCAATTGTGCTAAATCAAACGTAGCTTGTTTCTTGTCTATTTCTAATCCAGTTAAAGACAAAGCAACAATGGTCTGTCCTCTGTGTCCGGTTACAAATAATAACAGGACCGCGACCTTAAAACCTAATTGTTTTAAATCTAACCACGAGTTGTGAGGCCAAGCCTGAAACAACTTAAATACTACAGACACATCCCAAAACCGACTATACTTTGGTTATGGAGGATTCCTTAGATAAATTGAACGAAGTAGATATCCAAGAACATAATGTTTTCCAACTGTTTCGCCATCAATTCTCGGTAATATGATTGATAACGCACATCTTGCCGCATTAATCGACCCAAAGGATAGTCCCTCATCCTCTAGAGAACGAACAAAACGAGCTACTTGTGAAATTGTTGGATTTGTTGGCTTAACTTTCATTAACAAACAATGTACACCCATTTCTTTAAATAGGATGTGTACATTTTAACAGTTCCTGGCCTCCAGGCATCAGCTACTATCCTATTCTCAGTAATTTGTCCAATCCAAATTGCCGCAGCTGGTTCCTTAGAAAAGGAATGCCAATAGAGGCGTCGTTGACACGTTGCCGTGAACCACTAGCGGTCCGTGGTGTGTCAGATTCCTGAGTTTTCTTGGGAATCGTATACGATCTTTGCCAGTTGTGAAACTGCTGGCAGCCAAGGTTGCGTGTCCCAATCGGGCACCACCAGTATCGCATGTGTCCCTTCCAAGCCGATTTTTCTCACTACTCGGCTGATAATGCTAAATGGTGGGAAAATATAAAAATAATTATTTTCCCAAGTAATAGCAAACGCATCTACTTTCCAAGCATCCGGGTCAGGATGCCAAGAAACATAACAGGGTAACTTGTTATTATTTCGTGATGCAAATAAGTCAACTTCAGGTGTACCCCATTTTTCACAAACGAAGTTAAACAAAGGTGTAGAGAGAGACCACTCTAAATGGTCATGGAAATTTCTACTTTTATAATCTGCAAGTGTATTTTGTGAACCCTGGAATATGCGCTACAGTCAGCCAGACTTGTTGAGCCTGTGCCCAGTTCCAAATCAGTTTAGACAACTGATTGCAAGGCTTTGATTTGGTTCCACCCATGTTACGAATATATGCCATGGCAGTAGTATTATCAGTTAGTATTCTAGCTTGTGATTTATGTATCTTTACTAAACTACATAAGCCCAGATAAATAGCACGCAATTCTAGCGCATTAATATGGTCTGATTTTTCATCATCAAGCCATCTACCTCCTGTTGTGACCCCATCTCGATGAGCTCCCCAACCTTCTAACGAAGCATCAGTAGTAATTACCGTATTAGGTTCCGCCATGCGGATTGAATTTGGTGAACTTGCTATGTGTTGCATCCACCATGCAATATCCTGTAGCCCTTCTTGCGAAATAAACATCTTTCGCTCAAAATTCCCTTTAGTTCGTGTTAACGCTAAATTTTTATCTATTTCTAAAGATTTAATATGGGCCTTCCCGTATAGAATAGCGGGTGCATACGATATCATTATCCCAATAAGGACTGCGACCTGTCTAATTTTAGGTTTTGGTAACTTAATAAGCTGGGTCGCTGTATTCATAAACTTAATTAGTTTTTGTTCTGTTATCGACACTGTAAGAGACTGTGTATCCAGAATAAACCCAAAACATTTGAGTTGTTTTGTTGGTTTAAACACTGACTTTTGTGGATGTACATAAAACCCCAATTTAGTAAGTAATGCACATAAATCCAAAACTGCATTCCCACAATCAATTTGTGTTGATGCTATAATAAAGGAATCATCTATGTATGGAAACATTATATGACCTTTCCGCGCCATTACTGAGAAAACAGGTTTAAGCAGTTTAGTGAATAAATGAGGGGCACAAACTAAACCATTCGGCATGCAGGTAACTCATAGAGTTGGTTATCCCAAAGAAACCGAAGAAATTTCCGGTCTTTTTCTCTTATGGAAAGCGTATAATATGCATCTTGTAAATCAACACTAGCCATCCACACATCTGGCGTAATCAGATCGCGTGCTGTATCTAGCGAGAACATTTTAAAAATTTTGATATTCAACCATTTTATTAAAGATTGTTAAATCCAGGATCATTCGAACCTCGCCATTAGGCTTTGGTCTCGAGAAGATGTTTGAAATAAACTCTCCTGAACAGTATGTCACTTTTTGTATAATTCCTTTCTCAAAGAATTGTTGTACCTGTTTAGTTAGTGCCTCTCGTTCAACCGGTTCAATGTTATAAGGAAAAGGCATCCTGCCTTGTACCGGAATTTGTGTGAAGGGAATGTGAACACCCCTAACTATTTGTAAAAATTTCTTGGTCACTAGTAATTTTGTGCCACTCAGAAATCTGATTATTAATATTACCAGCCACAAAGTTGCTTACAGTTTGTGTGGTTTTAGAGGCTGGAAGGACTTGTAACGTTTGTGTTTCAACCTCTACTTGGACAGCCCCCCCTGGGGAAGGGTCTCGCGAGTTGACCCATCGCCCCAGAGGCCGTGAGTTGTTGTCGTCCCAGCCTGCTCGAGCGCCCCCCGGCCCCCCGAAAAAGCATTGACCGAATTTTGGATCCCGGCACTGGTACCCCTGGAGAAACCGCCGTGGACGAAAATCCCCTTGTGACCTTTTGAAACGAGGAGTTTCCTGTTTCTTCTTACCATCCATGTTTTTGCCACTCTTGGCTGCAGTTTCTACCTCTTTATAGAGGTATTGTAGTTGACCGGCAAACATTTTCGTGTTATCTAAAGGTTTCCCTTTAATCGGCTCTGGAGCAAGAAAGAGCATAAACTCTTTCCCATCATTATCAGTAACCTTCTTTGAGCGAGCCACTTCTTTGCCAGCATCTGTGCAAACCGACTTGAAAACATTTTCATATCTTCGATACGACAGGTAATTACCTGCCGCCGCCAACAATGCAATACCTTTGTCCATCGTCTTAGCCAAAGACGAGAACTTATTTTCTCGTTGCATTCTGTTTGCTACAGGAGCAATAGCTGTTAGGGTACCAAGCCCCGCCTTATGCACTGTGTGCAACACACCCTCAAATCTCTTACGGTCCTCCGTCATATTGACATCTCGATCCATCTCCTTAATGATGGAGTTTGGAACACCTTTAATGCCTGTTAACTCATCTGATAACTTTGAAATAATCTCCGCCGGTTTAAACGTGCGGAAATGGCCATTGATGTTCTCACGCATAAGCGTAGTGGTTTTCACACGCTTAGCCCTTGGCTTCTCCACTTTCTTAGCCACTTTGCCCCCAATGGCAGCATAGACACCTTCATATCGCGTGTCTGAGTCCGATTCCGTGGAAGTGGAATCTGTCGACGAGTCGGAAGAAGAAGAATCTTTCCTCTTCTTCTTCTTCTCCTTGGACTTGGTCTTGCGCTTTTTGCGAAGTCCAGTCTTCCCCCTTTCCTTGGTGAAATCATCACCAGAAGAAACGATATGTTTCTTCTTCTTCCTCCGTTTAGGAGAAGGAGGAGGAGCCCTAAGCTCCATCTCTGAGTCTGTCTCCGAGAAATCCTCCAAAGAAGACTCCTCTTGAACACTCGGCATTCGCCGTTTACGAGACACCGGTGGTTTGAGAGCCATTATATGACTCTCCCTCGCCGCAAACCGCGTCACTCAATTTTGAGCCGTGGCGCCGTCAGGCACTATGTCCTCCTCGGAGAGAATATGCGCCCCGGGCTGTGCCGACAACACGGGTGAGGAGTCGTACTCCTCGTCCACTCCACTCGGAACACGCCCCTCGGCTGCTGCTGCACCGCGCTTACTCCGCTTCGTGGCCATCGGGAACTGAAACAAACATTTTTGGTCAGTCCCGGTATATATATATGTCACAATATGGTTGTTTCAACTCATTTGGACATCTATTGGTGTTAAAGAACGTGTTTATACCGTTATAACACAGGCGTAATAAGCTAAATTTGTGCGTGGGTTGTGGGTCAAGCCCAAACCTTACGCGGGGTCGGGACCAGTGTATCGGCCCGCCCATCCCTCTGTCCCGCACACTTCTCCCACCTGTGACTACCACGTCAACAGTGACTACAACGTCAACAAGTTGGAGAAAATGCTACGAAACTCGGAGAAACGCCTGAAAAAGTTTGTGGGGAGTCTATAAAAGAAACCCAGGAGCATCTCCAACATTACTCTCTATTAGAGTACGAGAGAATTTCCACAGGAGACGAGGCAGAGCCCACATCTCTACCCATAATCACACGGTGACTCGGGTGTTGACAGAACCGCTAATGACCGGTTTCTATCCTTGGTTTTTTATAACCAAATAACTCGTCCAAAATGGACCAAAGAAAGTCTAAACTTTCCATAATATTAGCTTGTATGTAGACTAAATTTGCCGGAGCAACCCAACGACACGTAATCCAGTCGTGAGTTGTATATGCTAATTGCTGGTACCTCACGTGCTTCCTTCTCCCTAGCCTGAGGCTAGCCTGAGGCTGTATACCGAGGTAAAATATATATATATATTCATGAAAGAAAAATGGCATCTACATTATAGGTTAACATAGATGCTATTTTTCTTTTGTGAATATATATCTATTCATGGCATAAAAATGCATCTACGTTATAGGATATATAATAAATAGTATATACACAATATATGTGATGTATGCCGCATTATGCGAGTATAAAGATATGTAATGGAATTGGTGTTATTATTCATATTGTTGATAATGTTGATATTATCTGATGCTATACATATATATATGTGCTCTATAATCTATTATGGGAATATAAATAGGGACACATTACCTTCAGTTATATCTATATTATAACATTGCAAACCACGGCTAGTGTATGCCAGTGAGTTAGTTCCAGATTTGGCCACATCGGCACCACCTGTCAGGGGCTTTGACCATCTATAGGCCAGCTGTGTCTGGTTGTTATAGACGAGATCACCGTTCCGACTGCGCATGCGCTGAAAACGGCGTTGGTAGCAAAGCAAATGCGTATGGCCATTGAGTTTGCCGATACGAGTAGGGCAGAATAGAAATACATAACAATTGGGCATAAACATGTATGCACACATGCAATATAATGAGCTGATGAATATAACTAACACAAAACTAGCCATAGTTAAACATTTTGAGCTTAGAAACATACAATTCCACACAAAACAATCAGTCACTTTATCCACATCACTATTATTAATTCTTGTTCTAAATATTAAAATACCAAATGTGTCAACAGACACTTGTTTCAGAGAAATATATAACCAATATCTGATTAATCCTACTCATTTTCTAGTTCTACATATGTCATTAACTATAGGATATAAATAAAAACATGGATAAAATAAATAAAACTGACTTTGGCTATGGCTCTAACACTAGTCTAAGTGCCCAGATTTGTCCAAATCCAAATTCACATGGCATAAGATGTGATGATTATATTGATGTAAATGCAATGCTAGATAAAAGATTAACATCTTAATTTATTAGATATATATTTTTAGTTGGTATTCTATGTTTCAAACCAGGGCTGAGATGAGCTGAAACTAGCACATTTCACAGCTGCACCCAGTGTCTTAGCATTGGCCATGTGCTTCGCGGGGGTTTGTTTATCTTCCACGCATCCCACAATGCACCGCGCAGCTGGAATGGCGATGTAGTCTATTGCCTCCAGGCCCACACGCCGACAACTCACACACCACACACATCGACACCACACACACTGACAACAAACACACCGACAACACACACACACCGACAACACACACACCAACGGAATCCAGTTATGGCAGGATGGCGGCCATGTTGGCGGCTTTAAGGGCCGGGCACTCACCAATCAGTTATGTAAATGATGTACACGTGACGCTGACCTGCCCATATTAGGAGCGGTCAGCGTCACGTGTTCGGGGCTTCGGTAACGGGTCGGGCAGGGTGAGGGTGTCGGTGATCAGTCACAGTTAAGGGATTTATCGTGTATTCACTCACAACCATCTTCCTCTCAACCTCCAATCCCACCCCAACACACACACACATGCGCCCAATGCATCCCGGTTTTACGCATTGCCTCCTTGCTTTGCTACCAGGCGCATTGGCCGAATCGGTAGAGCGCGGGCCACGTGTGTGGGAGATCGGGAGTTCGGTTCCGGGTCGAGTGAAACCCATGACTTATACAGTTGATACTTGTCGCTTCCTAGCCTGCCGCTTGGCATTAATAGGATAGGACAAGGACTGGTTGGCTCGGTGTCAGGAAAATGTGTCTCATGGTGCCAGCAGCCTGGTCTCCCAGTCAGGCAGCACTATAAAGTCACCATGAGTGCACACTGTTACAAGTTGGTACCCATCATGATATGACCTTAGATGTTGCCAGGACGTAAAGCTCCAACAACCAACCAACCAATCCTTTCAACTTCCACACCACCTCCACCACACACACACAATGTATTCCGGTTTTAAGCATTGCCTCCTTGCTTTCGTCATTGACCCACCCCATCCCCACTCCAGGGTTTTAGTGATGGTTTTATTTAGCGATCTGTCTCCCTTCTGGAACATCCCTGTCGCTGCCCTCACCCCCTTCACAGAATCCACATGTTTTTTTCCTCATGTTTCTTTTCCGCTCACTCCTCACTCCTTTATCCCTCGTTCACTCTCTCCCCCCCCCCCCCCCCCCTTCACTCCCGCCTACACCAATCGCTGACCTTAGGTGTTGGTTGGTTGGTTGTTGGAGTTTTACATCCTGGCTACATCTAAGGTCATAATAGCAAGACCGGTACCGACGTGTGACAGTGCGCACCCATGGCGACTTTATAGTACTGCCCCACTTAGAAATCAAGCCGTCGGCACCATGACGCCCATATCCCATCCAGTCAGGTTATCCTGACACTGAGCTAACCAGTCCTTGTCCTATCCTAGTAACATCACGAACTCCAGACCGTCCACACGGGAATCCTGCGCTCTACCGATTTGCCAGCGCGTCTGTTGACCTTAGATGTTGCTAGGACGTAAAACAACAAGAACCCTACCCCAATCGCCAGCGACCGGACCACATTTCCGGATCAGCAAAAATGGCTGGAGGGTTCGATCACCGGCTGAGTTAAGCCAATGACTTAGATATTTTATATTTGTTTCAATGTGGGCTAACGTTTGGCCTTACTAGGATGCAGCATGGACTGGTGTGCTTAGTGTAGAGATTATTAGAAATAGCTATTATTATATATTATCCACTGGGCCACCAGGAAGATGACCGGATATCCCACTCAAGTCACATTACATGTTGTATAAGAACTTTTGCAAATATTATTATTATTGTTACTTCCATAGCTTATTATACATCACTGACCTAACTTGCTGCATGGTCTGGGTCTGACATGGTATGCTAGAGCAACGTGGATGGCAGTTGGTCTGCCTTGAGCAACCTAACTCGTCCACCCTCCAGCGTCCACCCTGCTCACCTCCGTCCGAATATGACCTTACATGTTGCCAGGGCGTAAAACTCCAACAACCAACCAACCCTGCTCACCTTACTCTCTACCCATTCCCGGTCGAATTTTTGCGATCAAAATGGCATAGATGAGAATGGCCAAACAAACAACAAAAATCAGGAAAATAGTCGGGGGGTGGGGGAGGTACAAAACCCAGAATAGTCGCAAATTTGTACTATATCTGAATATCAGGAAAAGGATCCGACAGATAAAAAATCCGGAATTCCGGAATGAAATAGTGACATAGGAGGGCTTGGAGGATGAGGGAGAGTTTATTCCTTTGGTGGAGGATTTGACTCCGGCTGTCGATGAATTAGATTGCTCAAGGCAGACCAACTGCGATCCAGGTCACATTACTAGCATGGCCTCCACCCCAGACCATGCAGCAAGTTAGGTCGGTGATATATAAGAATTATTTCATTGACAATAATATTTGCATAAGTTCCTATACAACATGTAATGTGACCAATTGGGATATCAGGTCATGTTGCTGGTGGCCTGGCCTGTATGCATGACACGGTGTTAGCGAGCCAAAACTGGTTTTGGCGGGGATTTCTAGGTTAGCGGGGAAAACTCAGTACGCAAGGAGCGGTGTTAGCTCAAACACACCAAGTGTAAGCTAACACCGCGTCATGCATATGGGCCCAGCTGGTCTCCCAGTCATCATCATCATCATGCTGTCGGTCGCGATGCGACAAAGACTGCTTCCATTACTCCCAGTAGGGCAGCATTATAAAGTCACCATGAATCCACACTGTCACATGTAAAAAAAAGTTTGTTTTCTTTAACAACGCCTCTAGAGCACATTGATTTTTATCATCAGCTATTGGATGTCAACCATATGGTCATTCAGACATATTTCTTTGTGGAAGAAACCTGCTGACGCCACATAGGCTACTCTTTCCGATAAGCAGCAAGTGATTTTTTATATGGACTTTCTCACAGACAGGACGGCACATACCACAGCCTTTGATGAACCAGTTGTGGACCACTGGTTGGAATGGAAAATAGCCCAGACTGAAAATGGGTGCACTGAGCAGGATGACCCAAACCTTCACAGCCATTGCCTGAGCTACGTCGCACTCCACTGTCACAAGTCAATACCGATCCTGATATGACCTTAGCGGTAAAACCCAAACAAGCAAACCCCATCATCAGCACTTCACCCACATGTTTGTAATTTATGTTCGTTTTTCCTCGCATTGTTCCGCCATTTTTTCTCCATATCGTGACCTTTCTTTGTTATCAGGAAACAACTGGTTGGCTCAGTGGGTGGATAATGCGACTGACTGGTCTGCAGCATGATATCACAGTTGGGAAGCACTATAAATCCGAAATTAGTGCTGAAATGACTTTGGTGTTTTTTTCTCCCTTCCCCACGCCCCATTTTCCACCTCCCACAGTTGCTCCTACCCCCGCCCCCCCGCCCCCCCACTGACCTGCAAAAGAGCCAGCCTTACTGGTTGACGTCCTCTGCTACCCCTCCCCCGATGCATCAACACCTACACCACACACACCAACACCACATGCACCCATACAACACACAGTGACACCACAGACACAGATAACACACACCAACAAAACCCCTACACCACACACACACCGACAACACACACCAACATCACAGTGACAACACACATACCAGCATCACACACACTGACAACACACACATCTCCCTACACCACACACACTGACACCACACACACCAACAACACACACCAACAACACACACCAATACCACACACACTGACACCACACACACCGACCACGCACACCGACACCACACACACTGACAGCACACACACATCGAGACCACACACTGACTCCAAACACCCCAACACCACAAACACCTACACCACACACACATCAACACCACACACACCAACACCACACACACCAACACCACACACACCGACACCACACACACCGACACCACACACACCAACACCACACACACCGACACCACACACACCAACACCACACACACCGACACCACACACACCGACACCACACACACCGACAACACACACACTGACACCACACACACCAACACTACACAAACCAACACCACACACATCAACACCACACACACCAACACCACACACACTGACACCACACACACTGACACCACACACACCGACACCACACACACCGACACCACATACACTGACACTACACACACCGACACCAAACACACTGACACCAAACACACTGACACCACACATACTGACACCACAAAGATCGACACCACACACACTGACACCACACACAGCGACACCACACATACCAACAACACACACACCGACAACAGACACAACACACACTGCAAAACACACCAACACCACACACTGACACCACACACTGACACCACACACATCCACACCACACACATCAGCACCACACACACCAACACCACACACACCTCCACCCCACCCTCTCTCCTCCCCCATAACCTCTCAACACACACACACACACCCTCTGCGCAGGTCAGCGGGCGGCAAGTACAGGCCCTTCATTCATCTCTATTGGGCCCCCCCGGGCGAGTTATTAAATAAACCCGGCTGCCCGGCGGGACGGCACGCCGCCTGATTGGTCCCACTACGGCTGGCTTAGATGACTCGGGGGTGGGGCAGGGGGCGGGGCAGGAGGCGAGGCAGGGGTGGGATGTGGGCGTGTCAGTGGGTGGGTGGGTGTGAGTAGTTGGGAGATGGGTAGATTGTGGGAGCGGGTAGGTTGTAGGCGGTAGATAGGTAGGTGAGAAAGGTATGACTAGACATGTGAGGATACGGACAGGTGTACGGGCGCGCGTGTATGCGTGTGCGCGTGCGGGTGTGTGTGTGTGGGCGAGTGTGGAGGGGCGCGTGTGTGCGCGCATGTGTGTGAGTGTGTGCATGTGTGTGTGTGTAGGCGCATGTGTGTGTGGGCGAATGTGTGGGCGTGTGTGTGAAGAAGAGGTGGTCAAGTGTGGGGTCACCTGGGTGTTGGCCTGAGGAGTCGAAGCGGCGTGTAGGTCTAAACTAGGTGTGGGGGAAGATGTGGGGAAAGGTGTGGGGGTAGGTGTTGGTTAGGTGTGGGTAGGTGTGGGGTAGGTGTGGGGGTAGGTGTGGGGATAGGTGTGGGGGTAGGTGTGGGGGTTCGTGTGGGGGTAGGTGTGGGGGTTATGTGTGGGGTGCAAAATACAGAACTAAGTATAATGTCTCTGTTCATAACAAATTAGTGTACTGATGAATGAAGAAACTCCTCAGAGAGAGTATAACAACATTGAAATGGAATGGGAAGCTCTCAGAGAAAGTATGATCAAGTCAGCAGAGGAGGTGTTACCAAATAAAAAACGAGAGACAAAGCAATCATGGATGACGCAAACCATACTAGAAAAGATGGCAGAAAGGAAGAAAGTGAAAACCACTGATCCACTTAAATACAAACACCTGAAGAATGAAATAGAAGATGAATGCAAAAAAGCTAAAGATGAATGGTGGAATAAGAAGTGTGAAGTAGTGGAACAACTTGAGTCTCAACATCGTTCAAGAGAGATGCACAAGAAAGTGAAAGAGATAACAGGTCAAGGATACAGACAGAGAAGCAGTAAATGTATCAAGAACAAAGACGGCAAAATGCTCTTTGAAGAAGATGAAATAAAGTCCAGATGGGAAGAATATGTAAACGAACTATACAATGATGACAGAGGGAACCCACCCACAATTGAGAAAGAAGATGGGAATATTATATTAGTATCAGAGGTTGAGAAGGCTATCAATGATCTAAAGTCAGGTAAGGCTCCTGGAAGTGACCAGATAACATCAGAAATGATAAAAGGACTAGATGAAGTGGGGATTCAAATCATTCATAAGCTAGTAAATGACATCTATGAGACTGGATTTATACCATTGAATATGAATGAATCCATATTTGTACGACTCCCAAAGAAGCTAAAACCAACATTGTGTACTGAGTACAGAACACTAAGCCTGATGAGTCATATGTTGAAGATGATCCTGAAAATAATTTTACTGAGAAACAGACAGAAAATTGAAGAACAAATCAGTAACGTACAAAGTGGGTTTATATCTGGAAGAGGTACACGTGAAGGGATTTTCAATATGAGAATGATTTGTGAACGTTATTGTGAAATGAACCAGGATGTTTATGCCTGCTTTATTGACTATGAGAAGGCCTTCGACCGAGTCAATCATGAAATGTTAATCAAATGTTTACAAGATATTGGTGTCAATGGCAAAGACATTAAACTAATTGTGAACTTATACTGGACACAACGTGCATTTATAAAAATGGAGCAGGGCCTATCGGATGAAGTTATGATTAAACGAGGAGTTCGACAGGGGTGTGTATTGTCACCATGTCTATTTAACCTGTACACAGAGATGATTTTCAGACACATTGAAGATTGCAAGGGAGTGACAATAGGTGGCATGAACGTCAACAATCTTAGATATGCCGATGACAGTGTAATACTAGCAGACAGTGAGAAAAACCTACAAGATATAGTGAATAGAATCAATAAAGCTGGAATACTATTCAACATGAAGATGAATGCCAGGAAGACCAAAACAATGGTTATAAGTAAAAAGACAGATAAACCAAATATCAATATAACCATAGATGGCACAAACATAGAACAAGTATCCGAATTCATATATCTCGGACAAAAGATTACAAATGATGGGAGATGTGAGGAAGAAATTAAAAGAAGGATAACAATAGCCCGAACAACATTCTCCAAAATGTATAGAGTGTTAACATCAAGTAAGATATTAATACAAACAAGGAAGCGTATTCTTCAGTGTTATGTGTGGTCTACTCTAATGTATGGGGCAGAGACATGGACAATCTCTAAGAAAATGTACAAACGTTTAGCAGCATTTGAGATGTGGACTTATCGAAGGATGATGAAAATATCATGGACAAAGAAGATCACCAACAAAGAAGTTCTCAGAAAAATTAAAAATAAGAAAAGCTTGTTTGCCACTATACAGACAAAGAAACTTATTTATTTTGGCCACATCATTCGTCAGAGTTCAATATACCGTACATTGTTGGAAGGGAAGGTGAATGGCAGCAGAGGGAGAGGGAGACCAAGAACATCATGGTTTACAAATATTTCACAGTGGACAGGCTTGAATTATTCACAGTCTATCAGAACAGCACACCATCGGGACAAGTGGAGAACCATTGCATCCAACCCTCGACTAGAGGACGGAACTATTGATTGATGAGGTGTGGGGTATGTGTGGGGTAGGTGTGGGGTAGGTGTGGGGGTAGGTTTAGGGGAAGGTGTGGGGGTGGTTGTGGGGTAGGTGTTGGGTAAGGTGTGGGGTAGGTGTGGGGTAGGTGTGGGGTAGGTGGGGGTAGGTGGGGGTAGGTGGGGGTAGGTGGGGGTAGGTGAGGGGTAGGTGAGGGGTGGGTGGGGGTAGGTGGGGGTAGGTGGGGGTGGGTGGGGGTGGGTAGGTGAGGGGGTAGGTGTGGGGGTAGGTGTGGGGGTAGGTGTGGGGGTAGGTGTGGGGGTAGGTGTGGGGGTAGGTGTAAGGGTAGGTGTGGGGGTAGGTGTGGGGGTATGTGTGGGGGTATGTGTGGAGGTAGGTGTGGGGTTAGGTGGTGGGGTAGGTGATGGGGTAGGTGTAGGGGAAGGTGTGGGGTGGGTAGGGGTGTGGCCTAGTTGGGGTGTGGGTAGGTGTGGGGCAAGGTGTGTGGTAAGTAGGGGTGTGACCTATTTGGACTGGGGTGCGGTTAGGTGTGGTCGCTGAGGTGTGTTGCCCTGTTGGTTGGTGGTTGGTTGAGTTTTACATCCTGGCAACATCTAAGGTCATATCAGGACGGGTACCGACTTGTGACAGTGCGCACTCACGGTGACTGTATAGTGTTGCCCCACTGGGAGACCAGGCCACCCACACCATGACTCGAGATCCCACACAGTCACATAATCCTAACACTTAGCCAACCAGTCCTTGGCTCTATCCCAATAATGTCAAGCGCCTGGCTCGGAGTAGGAAGCGACAAGTATCAATTTTTAAGCCATTGGTTTGACACGACCAGGGTTTGAACCCGTGGATTAAGATACCACGATCTACCAAAGCGGGAGACGGATGCTCAACTCATTCGGCCATCCCGTCTGGTCGCATTGCCCTGTAATTGTTAGACTTACTCACTAGAACTTAGAAGGCCAGATGGGACAAGGTGCCGGGCTGAGGGAGAATATCGACATCATGCCCAGCTTTAACCGGGCCGATTACACCAGATTTTAAAAAAAAGTGTGTTAATATTTATTCTCTGGTCTTCTACCCATGCATAATTAAATTACTTACAATTTTTGCACATAACACGGTGCATTGGTCCGACTGAGGGCTTACTCAGCCAACCCGGTAATGTTAGATGGTCGGTTGGTTGGTTGTTGGAGTTTTACGTCCTGGAAACATCTAAGGTCACATTAGGACGGGTACCGACTTGTGACATTGTGCACTTATGGTGACTCTATAGTGGTACCCCACTGGGAGATCGGGACGCCGTCACCATGAGCTGATATCCCACTGAGTCACATTATTCTGACATTGAGCCAACCATTGCTTGCCCTATGATAAAAATGCCAAGCGCCTTTGTAGGAAGCTACAAGTATCAATTTTGCAAGTCCGAAATCGAACTCCCGACCTTCCGCACGGGAAGCGTGCGCTCTACATTCGGTACTACCGTGTGTAGGTAGTACTGGGCTGTCCACAGTTGGTCGAGTGTGATTGCAGTGTGTGGAGTTGTCAATGGAATGTCTCAACACGACAACTGCCCGACTCCTGTCACAAAAAGGTTGATTGATTGATTGGTGATTGCTTTACGCCGTGTCGGCAGCAGAGGCAATATTCACGGCGAGAAATGTTTGTTTTTTGTTCAAACCATCGTCACAAAAAGAGGAATATAAATGTAATGCAAAAGAATAGGCCACACTGCACCCGGCTCGGCTGGTCTTTGTGGAGGGATCTATGTGCAGTGTGCCTCAAACACAGACTGTGCAGTTGGATCAAAGAGCTTAGATCATAATCATAAGGGATTAATTATGTGATGGGAAATCCACTCTCTTATGTCAATATGAGGTTCTAATTAGATCAGTTAGAATCCGGTGTCTAGGGATTTGGATGTCCTTTTATGTGATATTGATTAAGACGCGTATGCATGGGTGTGGAACTAGTAAAGCGCATTGCGTAAATTCACAGACTGTATTATTTGGTGCTAGATTGCTATGCAAAATGAATAGTTAATCAATTTCCAAAAAAAATTGTTGCTCATGAAAATTTCCTGAGTATAAATGTTCCTTGCTTTATATATGTCATGATATATGTGATGTATAACGCATTATGCGCGGAAGGGAATTATTTTGTTATATATTTTATTGCACCGAATATTCTATACTGCTGCCCATGCTCATGACTTGTGGCGCCACCTCCGACATCTCTTCGCACCTACCAGCCGCGGGAAACATCACTCGCTTCGGAGGATTTTCTTTTTCTTTTTACTAGGTTGAGCTGATATTCCTAGCCAGAGAATATTATTACTCGTACCACTTCAACTTTTCTTGTCTTATTTTGTACTGTAGCCGGCCTAATTTCAGTGGTACAGTGAATGAGGATAACGGTCGCTGAGGCGTGGGCGAGCAGGTGGCGCCACATGCGGAGGTCATAAAGGCACCAATAGATGACGTAATGAGTAGGTGACCAGCCGATGACTTAGTGGCTGGGGAGTAGATGGATCTTCCAGCTTATTATACTCACATAATGGCTTATACAGCGTTCTCTGTGGTGGAGTGGTTAGAGTGTCTGACTTTTTTCTAGGTCAGACTCCTAATCTGAGGGTCGGCGGTTCGATTCCCCGTGCCCCCAGCTCTGCCAACTTGGATTTCCACCGCTGTGTATAACTTACAGCGTCATCAAAGGCCGGTTGCTCTCATACCATGTCTATGTGGTGTGGGAGGTTAAAAATCCCTTGGGTCGGTAAAAGTGTAGGCTCGGGCTTTCTATCGACCAGCAGTGGAATGAGGAAGACCAGTCGTCTATGACTGAAATTTCCCCTGCTTAAACAACTAATGGACCAAAAAAAAAATGTGTGTTATGTATATATATGTATATATATGTTTCTATATACATGGGTGTGCTGTATAAGAATTAAGCAAAAATATAAATATTATGGAAGGTTTTATTATTACTTATTAATTCGACAAATGATCAGTTAAAGTTGCATAGTCTAACCGTTTTGAGTTTGTCATTTTCTTAAATAAATATATTGGGTTGATCGGCATAATCGAACAGACTTTAGTGTGAAGTAACTTATTTTAAATGGCTAACTTTTGATATATTTGAAGTTCAAACATGCAAAATTAATTTTGGGGAGCACACCACAACTTTGGCACCATAGACGCACGCATAGGCGTATGCAGTAACATATTCTATTAAATTGCCTCAGTATTTCATTCTATGTGGCGGGGAGCTGGATGTAGCTCAGGCTGTAGAGTGTACCCTTGTGAAGGTGTCGGTCATCTGACCGATCCTGCTCAGTGGACACATTTGCAGTTTGAGCTATTTTCTGTTCCAACCAGTGGTCCACAACTGTGTCATCAAAGGCTGTAGCATGTGCTGTTCTGTCTGTGTGAAAGTGCATACAAAAGACTCCTTGCTGCTTATTGGAAAGAGTAGCCTATATGGCGGCAGTGGGTTTCCTCCAAAGAAATATGTCAAAATGAACATATGCTTGACGTCCAATAGCCGATGATAAAAATCAATGCGCTCCAGAGGTGTCATTAAATAAAACAAATTTTTCTATGTGGCGACAAATATTTAATAAGTGCACCACTACCTGAGTTAGATATGCAAAATCAAATCAAGATAATTGCTTTGATTTTGAAAATTTGATGTTTTGATCGGACTATGCAGCTTTCAGAGAGATCCGATCCCTACTTGATTGATGCGGAACTGCTGCTCCGGTAGCGCCACCACCGGGAGTTGTTGCAATTAACCCGGTTCTCCCGGTTCATCACATGCTATGAGACAATTGGTCGGTCAGGCATCGCTGAGCACTCTAGCTCGCCAGCCATGACTGCAGGCTGCGTTCGATGTGCTACTGTTGTAATGGACTAGGCCATATCGTACTGGGTGTGGTCTAAAGCGATTTAGACAAGGCGAATAATATGAATCGATTTAGATGCGCGTTCACATGGGCAGTGCTTGAGTCGGTTTAAGGCGGAAGTGGATATTTGCGCATGAGCAAATCCATACTAATCAGCGCCAGTTTCGGTTAGTCGACGTCGGCACAAGAGAGTGTGGGTTCGACCTAGATATGTATAGAGTGAATCATATTGTTTTGGAACCGTAAAAACTTCTGCTGGGCAATGAAAACCTTAAAATAAATCATGAAAAAAATATATGTGCACCTCTAGCAGGTTCATAGACCAAATTATATTATATAGTGTGACGTGCTTAATCGGCCTCAAGTAAGTCGGTTGCGTTCACACGGGCGATATAAGTCGAATCATAAAATTTGGTTCATATAAACCACCTACTTAGGTGGTTTATAAAATCCGAATTATATGATTCAAATCAGCCCTAAACTGCCTCAGCCACGCGTTCACACGCCAAATGTGAGCCGAACTAGGCAAGGCGATTTATATGAATCGAATTAACGCTCCCGTGTGAACACGGCTTTACTCACACAGCGGATGATATGGCTGCGTGTGTGAAACCACGAGCTGGGAAGTAAACCGAAGGTTACCATCATCATCATCATCATCATCATGCTGTCGGTCGCAATGCGACAAAGACTGCTTTTATTTCTTAACCGCCGCTGTTCCGTGCAGTTGTGCATTTCATAAAAGCTCCTTGCAAAGTGTTGAAGTGCTGCGGGCTTTTGCAAGTTACTAGCAGCACTCTCTCGGGGAGCAAATAGAGGTTTCACACCGGCAAGAACACTTCAAGAGAGGCGCAAACTATTTGTCCCTGCAGTAGCTGGCCGGGAGATGTTGGGAGTTCCCTTCATCACCGCCCTTAATGCTGCCACGGAAGCATGGTTTTCTGTTAGGGTTTGCTCCCTTAGCCGTTGATTCTATCAAGAACCTATACCACAAGGCAGTGGTTTATAACTTTGCAAGGCAGGGGCGTCAAACACCCTGAGGTATTTTAGCAGATAGGTACTGCATTACCCGCATACCCTCAGGTTACCAGACAATCAACTAAGGCCATGGCGAAAGATCCAGAAGGCGAGATATGGACATATGCAGAATACCCACCGATAGGTTGGTTGGTCAGTTGGTGGAGTTTTACAACCTGGCAATATCTGAGGCCATATCAGGACGGGTACCGACTTGTGACAGTGCACACTCATGGCAACTCTATGGTGCTGCCCCACTGGGAAATCAGGCCACCAGCACCATGACCCAATATCCCATTTATCACTTTATCCCGACACTGAGCTAACCAGTCCTTTCCCTGTCCTATTAATGCCGAGCGCCAGGCTAGGAAGTGACAAGTATCAATTTTGTAAGTCATTGGTTTGACTTGACCGGGAATTGAACTCCCGATCTCGCAGCAAATGTGTAGGGATGTGGGTTGGCTGGATGGGTGTGTGAGTGTGTGTGTGCGGGGAGGTCTCTCTGTGGGGAGGTTAAAAGTCAGGGCTGAGGGTCGTGAGCGATGGGAGATGGGAGACTGGGGAGACCGGGGAGACCGGGGAGACTGGGGAGACTGGGGAGACTGGGGAGACTGGGGAGGTGGTGCTTGTTTGTGGAGGAGGAATAAGTATGACTCGCACAGCCCTCAGCAGGAAAGAGCGGGCCGTAGTGGAGAGCGCCAAGGGTGGCGGCACCCACGGAGAAATCAGGCACGGTGACGGAATCAAAACATGACATATTAAACAGTACTTTCCAGGTATGGGGTTTGAGACTCTAGGTAGTGCCCACATTTGCGCGATCAGGCGTTTGTTAAATGATTTTAGCTGTTATCTTCCAGGGAGAGGAAAGGGGGGAGAGGGGGAGGGCTGGGGAGGGGAGGGGAGGAGGGGGACGGGGAGGGAGAGGGAGAGGGGACGGAATGGGAGGGGAAGGAATGGGATGGGGGAGGGAGAGCGGAGGGGGGAGCGGAGGGAGAGAGGAAAGTGGAGAGTGACAGGGAGAGGTAGAGGAAAATAGAGAAGGAGAGTGAGAGTGAGACGGAGAGGGGATGGATGAGGTGGGAGAGAAAGGAGAGGGAAGAGGAAGAGGAGGGCTAGGAGTGGGATAAGGAGAGGGATAGGAAGGAGAGGGAGAAGGAGAGGGAGAGGGGGAAGGAGAGGGAGAATGAGAGGGAGAGGGAGAAGGAGAGGGAGAGGGAAAGCGGGAGGAAGAGGGAGAGGAAGAGGATGAGGGAGAGTGAGGTAGGTGGAGAGGGAGAGGGAAAGGGAGAGGGTTCGGGAGAGGGAGAGGGAGAGGGAGAGGGAGAGAGAGTGGGAGAAGGAGAGGGAGTGGGAGAAGGAGAGGGAGTGGGAGAAGGAGAGGGAGTGGGAGAAGGAGAGGGATAGGGATAGGAAGAGGGAGAGGGAGAGCGAGTGGGAGAATGAGAGGGAGAGGAAGTGGGAGAAGGAGAGGGGGAGGGAGAGGTGGATAAAGGGAGATTGTAAAGAAAATGAGGAGACGGACCGGAACAAATTTGTACAAAATGATGCATGCGCTGAACCTGGGTAGAGACGAGGTTATATGTTGAGGACGCCTTTGTATTGGGGGCGATGAATGAATGCGACATCGCTGTGACGTCATATATAGATCTGACAGAAGAGATTGTGAGCGGTGTATGCAACCAATATAGCACTCTCCAACCACACTCACACAACACACATATTGGTCGGTTGTTGTTTTACGTCCTAGCAACATATAAGGTCATATCAGGATGGGTACCGACTTGAGATAGTGCACACTCATGGCAACTTTATAGTGCTACCCCCATTGGGAGACAAGATATCCCACTCAGTCACCTTATCCTGACACTAAGCTAACCAGTCCTTGTCCTATCCTATTAATGCCGAGCGCCAAGCTAGGAAGCGACAAGTATCAATTTTGTAAGTCACTGGTTTGACTCGGTGACTAATTAAATTATGCATGTGTAGAAGACCAGGGCCCGTATGCATGGGTCGGTGTTAGCGGCATTTGGTGTTACAGCCTGACACCGTTTAGCTATCACCGAGGTCGGGAACTATGTCAAGCGGTATGCAGGAGCGCGTAACACTTTCATTATAGCTAAACGTGAATTTATTTATAGATTTGGGAAATCCCTCTGCGCCTGTAGCTGGCGAGGACCGCTATTTGACAATATCGCCGCCGATTCGGCGGCGGCGGCGGGGGTTGCTTGCATTCGTCGATTCGACAATATTAATATCGCCACCGATGCGGTGGCAGCGTTAATACTGCTTCGAATTTAGGGTTAATTTCATTAAATTTCACTTATTGCGTATGTAATTATGTTAAATATGATAGCATTGAATAGATTTGGCCTAATCGATACCTAACACCGCCCTTAAACCTGCTATGGAACAGGTTTACCGTAACCTAGTTTACGCTTGTGGTGTTAGCCCTATCACTGACTCATGCATAGCGACTTTTCGGTGCTAAATCAGAAATCCCGTCTAAACGTGTTTTGGCTCGCTAACACCGCATCATGCATATGCCCAGATCTTTGGCGCTGATGAGCTCACTCTGAAGAATAACCGAATAACTCCTGACCTTTCACACGGGAGGCCTGCGCTCTAGCGATTTGGCCACCGCGAACGGTCACTCACCCAACACACACACACACACACACATCCTTGAACAGTGCTCAACAACAACAACAACAACAACAAGGAGCAACACTCGGCGCGCTCCCTAGTGGGGTTATCCTGAAATACGACGGACCAGATGTAGGCAAGCACATGTTTTACAAGCAGTACCCACTGGCTTTTCACGTGCAAAATGATCGAGATTACGTTAAGGCAAGCCAGGCGCCCGCTTATTCCCGAGTGTTCCGATAGGCGGCGCTCGCTAAACAGCGCGTGGGACGCCGCCTAGTGGGAGATGGAGGAGGTTGGTTGGTTGTTGGAGTTTTATGTCCTAGCAAGATATAAGGTCATATCAGGATGGGTACCGACTTGTAACAGTGCAAACTCATGGTGACGTTATACTGCTGCCCCACTGAGAAATCAGGCTGCCAGCACTTATGACCCAATATCCCACTCAGTCACATTTTTTGTTTGTTTGTTCAAGTGTTTTTATTCCTCTGAATAACATGTCAGTGCTAATGCACTGGTCTTCCAGCCCAAATCACAATTGCCTTTACACAGTAAACAAATCTACAACAATATACAGATAGACAATTACAGGTAACTAAGCAAAACATCGGTACATGAATGATAGGTAAAGAACAAGATAAGCGAAAAGAAACATATGCGGGGAGGTAGCTATGTTAAACTAGTATGGTAGGCGTTAGTAGGGGGTGGGGCATAACTGACTATCTTTCTATTAGTAACATACTCTTTGAAAGGGTGATGGGGGATGTAGGGTGGGCCTTTGTGATAGAAGTTGTGTTCATGGTAATCTCAGGTGGGGCCTATTGAGTTAGTAAGTAGGTTAATATTGAATAATCATGTACCTCAGTAGGATCAAACTAGAATCATTTCCAGGCTCATTCCATTGTAGGTGTTTTTTTTGGTCAAGTTGGCCCCTACTGGTTGAGTTTACAGTGTTTGTTTGTGGGGGGAAGTGGGGGGACAGGGAAAGGAATGGCAACACCGACCCAGTGTATCATTGATCTGCTTTGGCCTAGGCTGGTTGATTTAAATGTGCATGGAGGTTTATCTTGAAAGTTTTGTAACAATCACTGTTCCTGACACATGCTGGTAGTTGGTTCCAGAGTGCTCCCCCCAGAACATTATCCTGACACTGAGCTAACCATTCCTTGCCCTATCCTATTAATGCCAATCACCTGGCTAGGAAGCGACAAGTACCAATTTTGTACGCCATTGGTTTGACTCGGCTGGGATTCGAACTCCCGAACCTTCTGCATGGGAATCCTGCGTTCTGCCGATTCGGCCACCGCGCCGCCTGGTGGGAGATGGAGGAGGTTAGGGTCAGAGTCGCTGGTTCCCGGCGCGCCCAATGAGAACGTACGGTCGTCGCGGTAACCAACGAAACATCAACACATTCTCTTTATGACCAATTGCGCGTTCCGGCTAAAGCCAAGCTGTCATTGGATGTGTTCGTAGTCCCTCCGTCAGTAGACGCCTTGTAATGTCACTGTTACTAGACGTCTTTGTGGTCCCTCCGTCAGGAGACATCTTGTAGTGTCACTGTCACTAGATGTGTTTGTGGTCCCTCCGTCAGGAGCCATCTTGTAGTGTCACTGTCACTAGAGATGTTTGTGGTGCCTCCATCAGGAGACATCTTGTAGTGTCACTGTCACTAGACGTGTTTGTGGTCCATCCATCAGGAGACATCTTGTAGTGTCACTGTCACTAGACGTGTTTGTGGTCCATCCGTCAAAGAGTCATCGTGTAGTGTCACTGTCACTAGACATTGTCAGGGTCTCCGGGTCACTAGATAGAGATAACCTCACTGTCACTGGAGACCTTCATGACCCTGCATCCCTCCCCTGACTGTCACTAGATATGCTTATGGCCCCACTGTCACTAGACATGTTCGTGGACTCAGTGTCACTAGACATACTACCAAGCAATCATCCCCTCCTCTCACTAGACTTGCTTGTAGCCCCAGTGACACTCGCAATCATTACTCATTAGATATGACGGTGATATCATTGTCACTTTAGAGACATTAATGGCGCGTCCCAGTAAACATGATTGTAACACTGCCATCACTACACATACCCGTGGCTCCACTGTCACTAGGCATAATCATGGTTGCACCATAACTACACATGCTCGTGGCGCCACTGTCACTAGGCGTACTCATGGTTGCACCATAACTACTCATGCTCGTGGCTCCACTGTCACTAGGCATACTCATGGTTGCACCATCACTACACGCGCTCATGGTTCCACTGTCAGTAGACATGTTCATACCCCCATTGCCACTAGAGGTGTTCAAAACTGCACTGTTATGTGATATTTATAAGGTTGGTTGGTTATTGGAAGTTTACATCCTGGCTATATCTAAGGTCATATTAGGACAGGTACCGACTTGTGACAGTGCGCACTCATGGCGACTTTATAGTGTTGCCTGACTGGGAAACCAGGCCACCAGAACCATGACCTGATATCCCACCCAGTCACATTATCCTGACACTGAGCTAACCAGTCCTTGCCTTATCCTAGTAATGCCAAGTGCCAGGCTAAGTAGCGACAAGTCTGCGCTCTACCGATTGGGCCACCCCGTCCGGAGAGTCGCAAAACAAAAACCTTTCAACCAACCCCATGCTGGAATATCACTTAAATGTTAGTTTCTTACCGATCGTGATACAAAAGCTATGATATTAGAAGGATCCTATATCATTGTATTTCGAAGATTAAAAGGTCATCAGCCTGACTGGACATGTAAGAACAATTGACCACTTTGCCACCAGCAGTCGATCCATTACGATAGATGAGAGTGGCCAGACAACAACGAAAAAGGAAAATGTTTTATATTGTTAAAACATGGTAGAAAACCTGGAATAGCCGCAAATTTGGACTAAAAATCGGGAAAATATTTTATGATGTTAAAACATGGTAGAAAACCTGGAATAGTCGCAAATTTGGACTCAAAATCGGGAAAATATTTTATGATGTTAAAACATGGTAGAAAACCTGGAATAGCCGCAAATTTGGACTAAAAATCGGGAAAATATTTTATGATGTTAAAACATGGTAGAAAACCTGGAATAGTCGCAAATTTGGACTAAAAATCGGGAAAATATTTGATGATGTTAAAACATGGTAGAAAACCTGGAATAGTCGCAAATTTGGACTAAAAATCGGGACATTTTTTAATGATGTTAAAACATGGTAGAAAACCTGGAATAGTCGCAAATTTGGACTAAAAATCGGGAATTTTTTTATTGATGTTAAAACATGGTAGAAAACCTGGAATAGTCGCAAATTTGGACTATATCCGGAAAGAATGTGGCAGATAAAAAGTCTGGGATTCCAGATAAATCCGGAAGATTCTTATCTATGATTAGATGGGCTATCTGATGGGTCACTAACATCCTGGTCATCATAAACAGTGATAAAATAGTTTAAAAACAAAACATCGAAATAAATTAGAATACTTCACCCGGGGTACTTTGTGCACATGACATAGTGAATGTCAAATAATGTCTTAATGACTTTTCGCTTGCTAAAAAGCTCAAAATGTATTTAACAAATTTTTAAAATGTGGTAAAAAGGGCAGAGCAGCTAAATGAAATTAAAGCTGCCTAGTCCGATGAAGCATCACATTTTCAAAACCACACAACTGCCTATATTTGATTCTACATATCTAATTTAGATACTGATGCACTTATTAAGTTGGTTGGTTGTTGGAGTTTTACATCCTGGCAACATCTAAGGTCATATCAAGACTGGACACTTATTATTATATTAAGCATTTGTTGCAACATAGAAGGGAGCACTGAGTCAATTTAATAGAATCTGTTACTGCAGAAACCTACGGAGTCAGAGTTTTGGTGTGCTTGCCAACAATAATTTGACATGTTTGCACTTCAAATATCTCCAAAGTTAGCCATTTAAAATAAAAGTCACTTCAAACTAAAGTAACCCAGATTACAACCAATCTAATGTATTTATCTCAGAAAATGGCAGAAACTCGAAACCATCGGAATATGCAGCTTTAAATGTAAGTTTTTTACCGATCGCGATACAAAAGCTATAATATTAGAAGGATCCGATATCATTGTATTTCGAAGCTAAAAGGTTAGCGGGCGTGACATGCAAGAACAATTGACCGCTTTGCCACCAGCCGCCGATCCATTACTAAGGTTATCTGATGGGTCAGTAAGATCCTGGTCATCATAGAATACTTCAACACAAAACGTCGAAATAAAATAGATTACTTCAGCCAGAGTACTTTGTGCACATGATATAGCGAATGTCAAATGATGTCTTAATGACTTTTCGCTCAGTCATAAGCTCAAAATGTGTTTAACAAATGAACTAAATGTAATAAAAGGGGCCGACCAGCTAAATGAAATTAATCTCACAGTACTTTGAATACTGTACACTTGGACCATAAAAGTTCTATGAACCACCGTTACTCCTGCTGCACTATACATGCATGGGGGCCCCAGCTTTACGCAGATGGGCGATATTAAGTGCACATGGTGATACACCTAAGAGCCTGCCAGGCCCAGGAGGGTTACACACACATTACTTGGCCAGTATCGACCCCCTCCCACCCACACAAACACCGACCGCACTCCTGCCTTGATCCACCATCCCCATTTCCCACTCCCAAGCTTCCACTGAGCGCTTTCAACATCTATAGACACAGAAAAATGATAGTGGATTTGAATGCTTTAATTTAATCTTGCATAGCGCGATGGGTTTTGAGTTTCTGACATTTTCTGAGATAAACATATTAGGGTGATCGTTGTAATCTACCTTACTTTAGTTTCAAGAAACTGTTATGTTAAATAGCTAAGTTTTGAGATATTTGAAGTGCAAACATGCAAAATTAGTTTTGGCCAAACTCTGACGCCATAAGATATATGGTGATACATGTTTAACAAGTACACTAGTATCTAAGTTAAATATGTAGAATCAAATCGAGATACTAGTTTTGCTTATGAAAATTTGATTTTTCATTGAACTATACAACTTTAAATAACAAATCTAAAATATTTTATTTTGCAGATTTCCCCTCAGATTTTTTCTCCTCCAGAACAACCGACCAAACAGTTTTTCCAGTATTTATATAAAACCTTTAGCACAGAATTACTGTTAGAAAATAAGTAGAGGGGCTAATTCAGTAGCACTAGTAGACCCTCGGGGTTTTATTTCCTAGAAACACCTGAGGTCAAATCAGGACAAATGACTGAGATACGATGCTGCCAATAAGCGTGTTTTATTTAACGACGCCTCTAGAGCACATTGATTTTATCATCGGCAATTGGACGTCAAACATATGGTCATTCTGACATATTTCTTGGGAGGAAACCTGCTGCCGCCACATAGGCTACTCTTTCCAATAAGAAGCAAGTGGTATTTTATATGCACTTTCCCACAGACAGGATAGCACATACTACATACATTGATAAACTAGTGGTGGACCACTAGTTGACGATGCTGCCAAAACCATCATATAATAATTTAATATCCCACTCAAGCAGACTACTTGTGTACAGACCGCCAGGCAGAGTAGCAAATTGCATCTATTTTGTAAGTGTTCGGCTAGACTCAGCTAGGGATTGAACCCAGGTTTCTGCACATCCAGGTTATCCCAGCTCTGGTTAAATATAGCAGTTAAAGGTGCATAGTCCGATGAAAACATCCAATTTTCAAAACCAAAGCCATTATCTTTGTACATTTCTAACTTAGATACTGGTGCACTTATTCAACATTTATCGCCACACAGAAGGATTACTGAGACAATTGAATCAAATCTGTTACTGCAGAAGCCTGCCTATGTTGTCAAAGTTTTGGTGTGCTTGCCGAAATTTAGTTTGCATGGTTGCACTTCAAATATCTCAAAAGGTAGCCATTTAAAATAAAAGATACTTCAAACTAAAATAACGTAGATTATGACGATCAACCTAACATATTTATGTCAGAAAATGACAGAAACTCAAAATAGCAGACTATGCAACTTTAAGCTATAGATGGCGCAATGGGCGGATTAAGACCAGGCTCTGGAAGTCCATGCTGGGCAGGCACTGTTTGCTTATTATTGTTTGTTGTTTTATATCCTAGCAACACCTAAGGTAATATCAGGACAGGTACAGACTTGTGACAGTGCGCACCCATGGCAACTTTATTGTGCGTGCTGTCCCATTTGAAGGCCACCGGCAACATGACCTGACCTGACATACCGAGTGGCATGTGGCGCCCCGTGCAGGGGGCTGGCGAGGAGGGCTGGACCCCACCCACCCCATGAGTGTGGGGGGGGGGGGGGGGGGGGGGGGGGAGGGACTCCAGAGCTTATTACACGTGATAATGGGATTATCACTATCCGTATATGTATGTTTGTTTGTTGTTATTTTAAGTCCTAGCAACATCTAAGGTCATATCAGGACGGGTACCGACTTGTGACAGTGCGCACTCATGGCGACTTTATAGTGCTTTCCCACTGGGAAACCAGGCCGCCGGCACCATGACCTGGTATCCCACTCAGTCACATTATCCTGACACTGAGCACACCAGTCCTTGCCCTATCCTAATAATGCCGAGCGCCTGGCTAGGAAGCGACAAGTATCAATTTTAAAGTCATTGGTTTGACTCGACCGGGACTCGAACCCATGACCCCACGATCTACCAGCACAGGAGACGGACGCTCTAACTCATTCGGCCATCCCGTCTGGTCCCCGTATATGTATATACGTATGTATGTATATATGTACATACATGTATGTATACGCAAGTGTATGAATCTATATACACGTACATATGTATATGTATGTATATACATGTATGTATGTACATGCATTTATGTATAACTTATAAGTGCCTATGTATACCTTTGTATATACATAAATGCATAGGCCTACATATGTATTTATGTATGTATATGAGACTGTCTCAAAAGGTGCTAAGCAATATGGGACAAAACTTTGTCCATTGTAATGATCAGCATACTATCTGCTTATGCATTTGCTCAGGATAAACTGATTTGTGTTTTATATGGTGTTTCATATTCCCAATAGAATACATATTGATTTGAAGCAAATGTCCTTGTGTTTTCAGTGTAACTGTATCTGTGCTGTTTTGTGTCAATCATTACAATGGACAAAAAAAAAAGAGGTATCACCTTTTGAGACAGGCTCATATGTGTGTGTACATATGAATGTATACATGAACTGTATATGGTATAACCCCGTTAAACCAAGCTCGGTTAAACCAAACAATCAGTTAATCCAAACTTTTTTTGGCGGCCCTGCAAAATACTACCATTTACATATAAAAAAAATTGGTTAAACCAAAGTCGGTTAATCCAAACAAAATTGTCAGACCCCAGGCCACTCCGGTATGGTTAAACCAAACTTTCATGTGGTTATAAGGTCATCTGAGACCCCACTGACTTTTTTATATGATAAATGGTAGTATTTTGCCGGGCCGCCCAAAAAAGTTTGGATTAACCGATCGTTTGGTTTAACCGAGCTTGGTTTAACGGGGTCATACTGTATATACACAAAAAAACAATAATCAAAGTGTCCACATACATTGTATATTACATGTGCAATACATGTTTACTCAAAGTCAAAGTCAAAGGAAAAGCTCAGTTAAACCAATGATCGGTTAATCCAAACACATTTTTAGGGTACCTTCAAGTTTGGTTTAACAGGGTTATACTGTATATACATACCTGTACACACATATATTTATAACTAAAAGAAGAGTAAAGAAGGAATAGGCGGGAAGAAGGAACACGCTAGAAAAGAAGATGGCAAGACAATAAGAAAGAAAGGAAGGAAGAAAGGGAAGAAAGGAATGAAGAAAGGAAGAAAGAAAGAAAAGAAAGAATGGAAAAAAAGGGGAAAAGAAAGGAAGACAGAAAGGAACAAAGGAAAGAAATGAAAGAATGGAAAGAAAGGAAATAATGGAAAGAAAGGAAAGGAAAGAAAGGAAAGAAAGGGAAAGAAAGGAAAGGAAAGAAAGGAAAGAAAAGAAAAGAAAGAAAAAAGGAAAGAAAGACAGAAAGAAAGAAAGAAAGAAAGAAAGAAAGAAAGAAAGAAAGAGAGAGCTGAAAGATGCAGCTGCAGCAGCTTTTCTCCGAGACGTGTGCCAAAGCCCAAACTGAGCAGGTTGATGTCGGACCCAGGACGAGTCGCTGCCAACATTTTCTTCCTTCTAAAAATAATGCTAGCTATTATTAATAAGAATCCCTTACAAACACAAAGTCAATGGGTAATATTGATGAAATACACATCCCCTCAAGCAAAAATGACACACGCAGAGGGATGTCAGTGTCGGCTTGAAAGCGATTTAAAAGAAAAGAATCCCATGCCCCCCCCCCCCTCCTCGACAGTCTGCTTCTCAATGTCAATTCATGATTTTTTAATTTTGGTTCAATGAATGGAAAAAGTTGTCAGGCTTTTACTCAGCCCTGGTGTGGAATGTTACTAAAGAATCATCGCCTCTTTTCACTTATTGCTGAGTAGTATTATGATTCCGCCCTGATATGACCTTAGGTGTTGCTAGGAAGTAAAACAACAATAAACAAAGTATGATGAATACACCTCACCGGGCGAGGTTGCTGAATCGGTAGAGCGTCGGCCTCGCGTGTGGGAGATCAGGAGTTTGGTTCCCGGTCGAGTCAAACCGATGACTTATCAAATTGATACTTGTCGCTTCCTAGCCTGGCGCTCAGCATTAAGAGGATAGGGCAAGGACTGATTAGCTCAGTGTCCGGATAATGTGACTGGGCGGGATATTGGGTCATGGTGGTGGCAGCCTGATTTTGCGGTGGGACAGCACTAAGTCACAATGAGTGCACACTGTCACAAGTCAGTACCCGTACTGATATCACCTTAGATGTTGCCAGGACGTAAAAACTCCAACAATCAACCAACCAACCAACCAAACAATACACCTACAAATATACTGTCACCCCATCATGTCTCGGGCTACTAACACTGCTTGCCAATGCTGATATTCACATTCATTATATCTTATCTGAATTTTGAATTTCATACGGTTATCATTCTGTGTACAACTTACAAGGTGCCATCGTCTAAATCGGCCTACACTAATCGATAAGCTCAAATGACTATTTCGGAAGGAATTACAAAATTATAATTTAATTAATTTAAGCTAGTGGACAAAATTGGAAATTGATCTCCAGCGTGGGTATCGGCGATATCTGACTATACGGCAACACCTACAGATGGGATGATACCAGGACAGATGCTCGGTTGGTGGCTTTATAGTGCTGCACCACTGGCACTGAACCAAGCACGGCGATCTTCCTCTAATTAACCCATTGAAAAGTTTGTGTATCTCAGAACAATTGATGGTATTAAAGTTTATGCTGTTAGATTAAATTGAAATAGTTGTCAGAGAACTTCTACACATATGATATATCAACTATCTACTTCCAAAATCACTTGTTGGGCTCAGTAACTGAAATATCACACAAGAAGACACAATATTGTACTCACATGGTTTAATCCAAAACTAAAGTTGCTACAGGCACATGTACATAGTCTGGGCTGGCTGGTGGTGGTGGTGAGAGAGAGCGCGCACACGCCATGCACCCTTATTTATAGGTTTAAATCCAGGTACCAGTCAGGAGACCCCAGCCTGTACCCGGCAGGCCCTTGGCTGCAGAGTATCAATGCAACCAGGTACCAGTCAGGTGACCCTAGCCTGTACCCGGCAGGCCCTTGGCCACAGAGTACCAATGCAACCAGGTACCAGTCAGGTGACCCAGCCTGTACCCGGCAGGCCCTTGCCTGCAGAGTACCAATGCAACCAGGTACCAGTCAGGTGACCTAGCCTGTACCCGGCAGGTCCTTGTCTTCAGAGCACTAAATAAAAACCACCCCAAAATTCCCAAATATTTTACACGATGACAGATGAGCTAGTGAATAACACACTTGATTTTTTTGGGTGTGTGTGCTTCACTTTGACTTGGCTGTTGATCGAGCCCATTACCTGTCACATGGAAAGCGGACACTGCACCGCTAGGCCGCCCAGCTCGCGTTCCCCATGGCGGGAACGACGCGAGATGTTGACAGGTTTACACAATCTTTTACCACCAGTCAATGTGGAGAGGGGTCAGGGAGGGTGAGAGCCACCTTAAAGAAAAGGGCGGGGGCGGACATCTTTTCTTTGTTTGTTGGAGTTTTACGTCCTGGCAACATCTATGGTCATATCAGGACAGATACCGACTTGTGACAGTGCAAACTCATGGTGACTTTATAGTGCTGTGGCACTAGGAGACCTGACTGCCAGCACCATGACCCGATATCCCCATCAGTCACATTATCCTGACACTGAGCTAGCCAGTCCTTGTCCTATCCTATTACACCAGGCTAGGTAGTGACAAGAAGCAATTTGACGTTTAAGTTGGCCGGGTTTTCGAACTCCCAGACTTCCGCACGGGAAGCCTGCGCTCTACCGATTAGGCTACCGTGTCCGGTCGGGGCGGAAATCCACTTCGGATAAATCTGACAATGTTAACCATATGAAGAGAAATTACCCATATTACCAAGAATTTGGGGGGGGGGGTGCGAAAATCGAAAAATTCTTATTCTTGAAGAGAAAAAAGCGACTTGTTCCTACCCATGTAACCTACGTGACGTGGTAGCCGAATCGGAAGAGCGCAGGCCTCCCCCGTTCGGGAGATCGGGAGTTCAATTCCCGGTCGAGTCAAACCAATGACTTACAAAATTGATACTTAGCTTGGTGCTCGGCATTAATATGACAGGGCAATTACTGGTTAGCTCAGTGTCAGGATAATGTAACTGAGTCGGATATCAGACCATGGTGCTGGTGGCCTGATTTCCCATTGGGGCAGCACTATAAAGATACCACGAGTGCACACTGTCACAAGTCGGTACCTGCGCTGATATGACCTTAGATGTTGCCAGGACGTAACACTCAAACAAACAAACAAACAAACAAACAAAGCCACGTATCCGCAGAGCGAATCTCCACCACCACTCTCTGAATTAGCAAACGCAACACCCCCAGCTGAGAAGCAGGGCGGCCAGCCGTTATCGCACCGTAACAGTGTAATAAAGCCGCATCCAGTGTAATGTGTGTTAATTGACCAGCCAGCTGATAAGGTGATCACGTGACCAGTGGCTGAGATAAGGACTGACAAAATAAGTGATAATATCAGTTGCAGTACAGAGCTCGAAGCGTTGACATGTACCGTATTCTCGCGGGTTAACGCCCATGTTTGGGTTAACACCCACCCCCCACCTGGCCAATATTTTGTAAATGCCCACCCCTTAACCGTCCATGTGTGAGTAAACACCCCCCCCCCCCACCCACCACTTCAGTGATTTGCCAATTTAAACACCCAGGGTGTTAACCCGTGAGAATACAAATATTACAAAGCCTATGCATTTCATTGTGCACGTCAAAATTAAGTTGGCATGCTTTCTTCAACCACATGTATAGTACTCATTCCAGGAGCAATCACAAGTGTTTATTATTAGTAGAACTGTCTCGACAAGGAGAGTAACGAGTGTGTGTGCACGTGCAAGTGCACGTGTGTGTGTGTATGTGTGTATGTGTGTGTGTGTGTGTGTGTGTGGAGGGTGGTGATTTAAAAAACAGCATGTTGCCGAAGCGACGTTTCATAATTCAGCGTCAATAATAGGGCGTTTCGTTTGATGGCTTAATGCTTTGATCGCTAAGGTTTTGATTCGTATTTTCCCATGTCCTCAAGAGTGCTTTGCATTAACAGTTCATCACCCAATTTCTTCAGTTATAGTCAATGTTATTCCACCCGGGACTCCCCACCCGGCACCACACACAATCATAGTAAGTGACTCAACTGATGTTTGCTACAATATCAGGCATTCCCTGATCATACCGTACATTGTTATTGTGTGACACTGTATATCATGTGAATGTATTTCCTGATATTTACTACTAGACGGGATGGCCGAATGAGTTGAGCATCCGCCTCCCGTTTTGACAGATCGTGGGATTCTAATCCATGGGTTCAAACACTGGTCGAGCCAAATCAATGACTTCAAAAATTGATACATGTCACTTCCTAGCCAGGCGCTGAGCTCAGCATTAGGATAGGGCAAGGACTGGTTGGCTCAGTGTCAGGATAATGTGGAACTGAGTGGGATATCAGGTCATGGTGCTGGCGGTCTGGCCGCAGTGTGACAGGACCATAGAGTGGCTATGAGTGTGCACTTTCACAAATCGGTACCCTTCCTGATATGACCTTATATGTTGCCAGGAAAAAACTCCAACGACCAATCAGGCATTCCCTACTCCGGCAGCAACAAAACCAACACCGACACCAACAAGAAACACCAACCACACCAACAACACCAAAAACAACAGCAACAACATCACCAGCAACAGCACCAACAACAACACAGTCCGATGGTTTTGAGTTCCTGTCATTTTCTTAGATAAATATATTAGGTTGATGATTATTATTTACCTTGCTCTAGTTTAAAACTTTGATTTTAAATGGCTAACTTTGTTGATATTTGAAGTGCAAATTTTGGCAAGCATGCCAAAACTCTGACACCATAGGCTTCAGCAGTAACAAATTCTATTAAATTGACTCAGCATTCCCTTCTAGGTGGAAATAAATGCTTAATACGTGCACCCGTATCGAAGTTAGATATGTAGGATCAAAATCAAACCAATGTCAGTTAATCCAAACTATCGGTCAATCCAAACTAAATTGTCGGGCCCCAGGCCACTTCGGGTATGGTTAAACCAAACTTTCACGTGGTTATAAGGTCATCTGAGACTTTTTTATATGATAAATTGTAGTATTTTTCGGGGCCACCGAAACAGATTGATTGATTGATTGGTGGTTGCTTTACGCCATGTCAGCAGCATAGGCCATATTCACAGCGATAAATGTTTGTTTTTTGTTCAAACCATCGCTTTTACATGTAAAAGAAGACAATCAATTATGTGCCAATAGACACTCATTAAATTAGAAAGCTCACAATCATATATTTGTGGTCAAGGGAAACAAATTCCCATAGAAAAAGAAAAGTTTGATTAATAATTGATAGAATCTATTTAGTAAACTATATGAGGTGGTACAGTCCAGCTGCCCTCAAAAAGGCTAATGCATACTGTCTGCAGTGTAGAACTGTTGGCGCAGGGCCACAAAATCAACGCAACTTAGTAAAAATGTATTTTAGTGTCAGTGGGGACTGACACCCAATACATTCAGGGGGAGGTTCCCCCTTCAGCAGAAAAGCATGTGTAAGCCACGAGTGGCCAATACGGCAGTGGCTAAGGACCACTTGGTCCCGCCGACCTCCTGCATGAGTCTGTGGTGGCTTTCCCACAGATGGTTCAATTTCTTTAAGTTTATTAATGTTTTCATCCCACTTGGATTTTATGTGGGTGGCTATTAGTGGTTTCAGATCAGAGTGAGGGATCAGACACTGTTCAAGATCACAGTTCAGGGCCTTCTTCGCAGCCCAATCAGCTCGTTCGTTTCCTTGTATGCCGGCATGGCCAGGCACCCAGCACAGGTGGATGTCATACCCATCCGTTGTCAGTTGGTTCATTTGATAAATGACCATTGCTAGAATAGGGTGATTTGTTTTCAGTCCAGCAACAGCCAGGAGGCAAGAGAACGAATCACTGTATATAACATAGTTAGTGTGGTTGGATACCTCGATACACTCCAACGCGAGAAGGAGTGCTCGGGCTTCTGCAGTGAAAATCGAGCTCTGATCGGGCAAACGTATGCCAAATTTTTCCCATCGGCAGACTGCTGCAGCAGCTACCCGGCTTTGGTCTTTCGAACCATCAGTGTATATGGAGAGGTGGTCTGCAAACCGGCCTTGAATCTCTGCATGCAGTCCTTGGTACTCAAGTGGATGTGTCCCAGACTTCCTCAGTTCTGCGAGTCGGAGGATAACCGATGGCTTTCTCAATGACCATGGGGGATGTTCTGGGACTTTGGCATCCTCCAACACATCCAAATCCACGCCCAAGGCCTCAAAATGAGGTTTCATTCAGAGCCTCAGTGGCCGGATGTAATTCGGCCTGGCTTCATACCTGGATTCGTCATGTTGCTCGAATAGACAATTGTGTGCAGGATTCAATGCATTAGTTTTTATCTTGACTACATATTGCATGGCCAGTTTGATTCTCCTGTTGTTAAGTGATGGTTCATTGGCTTCGACGTAGAGGCTCTGAACCGGTGAGGTGCGGAAGGCCCCAAGGGCCAGGCGCAGTCCCTGGTGGTGGATCGTGTCTAGCAGCCCAATATATGATTTCCTTGTGGAACCGTATACTATGAGGCCGTAATCCACTCGTGACCGAACCAAGGTTCTGTACACGGGGAGCAGAACATCTCTGTCCGCTCCCCACTCTGGTGCTGTTGTGTTTCAAGTGGTGGACTACAGAAGAATCACCTCCCCTTCGTTTGATTCTCCTGATCATTGTCCACACTTTGCCCAACGGCGTGTGCACGCTGATGCTAGAATCAAATTGTCTCTAACACTGCCTCCGCGCTTCTTTGATTTTCTGTGAGCGTGAGCGCGCAGAATTCTAAAGAGTGCCAGATTTTCAGCAGTCGGTCTCCTGTGGAATTTACGCTGAGCTTTCTTTCGTTCCTTAATAGCCCTCCTACAGCCGTCATCTAACCATTGAGGCATCAAACGCTTGCAAGTTGCCCTGAATGGTCTTTCTCATCATGGTGGTGGTCTGGATCTTTTTCCTTTTGAGAACCTTGATCTTCTTGACCACCTTCCCACTTAGTTTGGTGTAATTGCCCACCTGTTCGGTCTCAGAGTCCGAAATTCGTCAAAGACGAGTCAGATGACGAATCTGAAGAAGATTTGCTTTTCTTGCTCTTCTTCCACTTCTTCTTATTAACTTTCTTCACCAGTGGCTTCTTTTTGCATGCCCTGGTGAAGTTGTCCCCTTCGGACGACTCTGCCTTCTTCTTATGCTTCCGCTTACACGCAGGCACAACCACCTCTTCCTGGTACTCTTCATCAGAGGAGTCCTGAGCTTCGGAAAAATCCTCCCAATCGGCGTCTTCCGACACAATCACCTGCTTCCTCCTGGCAGTGTGTGGCTGAGAGGGAAGCAACCCCTCCAACTTGAGCTGCACCAGCCACGCGACCCGTTCATCTAGGTCAGCCAGCCCAGCCTCCGAGCCCCCTCGCCTCCCCAGAATCCCTTTGTTTTGGTGACCTTTGTACTCGTAATGGCGGTGACGGGTCTTCGTCTTCGCTAACCTCTCGAGGTGCATCAGCCTTACTCCGCTTCGTAGCCATCACTGGGAGTCTGTAAGAAACCCAAAACCAAAAGGTTAGGTATCCTTCGAGGTGAATATGACACAGGCAAACAATAAATTATTATACCAAATATGTCTATTGGTGTTAAATCCGTATTTAAACCGTTTTTAACAGAGGCATGTGGCTAATTTTTCAGTCGTAGGTAAACGGTATGGCCAACCAACCAAAACCAAACGAGGGGTAGGGACCAGTGTAGTGGTACTCTCCCACACTCTCTGTCCAATAAACTTCTCCCATCTGTGGCTTTTTTGGCCAACAATTTGGAGAAAATACTATGGGACTTGGAGGTATGCCTAATAAACAATTTGGGGAATCTCAAAGAAACCCAGGAATAAATCCTTACGATGTAAGTGGCTCCTGCCAAACATCTCTCCGTTCGGCAGCGGGCGGCATTATAAAAAACAATGGATGCCTTGTTCTAACGATGTTACGACATATCATAATTAAACTGCAACTCAGTCAATTCTTCATGAAATTTGTTTAAAACTTGATGTATGTGAATGCTAACATGAACAATAACAATGTATCCAGTCAAAAATGATACTAACCTGGTTGGTTTAGTAGTTAATGTAGAAAAACTGCCGGAACTACTCAACAAACGTCATCCCGTTGTGAGTAGATTATGCTAATTGCTGGACCCGGATGTGCTTCCTTCTCCCTGGACTACGAGTAGCCAGAGGGTAGTACGGAGGTAAAATATTTATATATGTGTAGTGGTCTGCACTGACCTCTCAGGCAAGGAGCCGCATAGACAGGTAGGCGTGGGTAGTGTGTTGATATCAGGGAGCCTAGGTGGTGTAATGGTTAGCACACTGGCCGGAATGCAAAGAGATGTGGGTTCGAGTCCCGCTCTAGGCACAGTATTTCCCATTTTCATCACCCCTAAGACACTGGTGCCGTGACCTAGATCCTGTACAAGCTATGCGCTGTATGAGTTGTTGAACCTACCCTGTGTATGGTTAAGTGCGTTGCTGCCTGTATGTATGTAATTGTAAGCATTAAAAGACTTACAATTCCAGGGGGACGAGTGTAGTGGTCTGCACTGACCTCTCAGGCATAGACAGGTAGGCGTGGGTAGTGTGTTGATATCAGGGAGCCTAGGTGGTGTAATGGTTAGCACACTGGCCCGGAATGCAAAGAGATGTGGGTTCGAGTCCCGCTCTAGGCACAGTATTTCCCATTTTCATCACCCCCATGACATATGTATGTCTCTCTCTCTCTTCGAAATACTATTAGATAGTTGGTTGCTGCAGTGTTTGTGATACCACCATGGGATTTGTTTGTGGTCAGTTGGTTGTTGGCAACATCTAAGGTCATATCAGGATGGGTATCGATTTGAGAGAGAGCACACTGATGGCGGCGACCAGCACCATGACCCGATATCCCACTCAGTCACATTATCCTGACACTGAGCTTGCCCCATTCTGTTAATGCTGACTGCCAAGCTAGGAAGCGACGAAGCATCAATTTTATAAGTCATTGATTTGACTCGACCGGGAATTGGAACTCCCGATCTCCAACACTCCCGATCTCCTGCGTTCTACCGATTCGACCACAGCGGCCAGTGATTTGTTTGTGAAACCCACCAGAGGAAAACAAAAGATAATATTTGTTTCAGCACAAGTTAAATTCATTAACGGGCATCGGCCCACACGTGACCTGGTGTTCTCTGTGGTGGAGTGGTTAGAGTGTCTGACTTTTTTCTAGGTCGGACTCCTAATCTGAAGGTCAGTGGTTCAATTCCCTGTGCACCCAACCTCTACCAATTTGGATTTCCACCGCTGTGTATAACTTACAGCATCATCAAAGGCCAGTTGCTCTGATACCATGTCTATGTGGTGTGGGAGGTTAAAAATCCCTTGGGTCGCTAAAAGTGTAGGCTCGGGCTTTCTCTCGACAAACTGTCTAATGGTGAAAACAAGTCGATTCAGACTTATCCATGATAGGCAGTATGAATCTTCCAAGAAAAACTGTGATGCACTCAATGGGAAGGTGCACCTCCAAGCCGCCTGGTGGGCACACATCGAACCACAGCAGCGGCAACCAACCCTCGTACACAGTGTTCATTGTGCGTGTGAAAGCGCGCACCTGTGGGTGTGTGGGGGTGTGCGTGAATGAGCGCGCCTCTGTGTGCGTGTGTGCGCGCGCGCCTGTGTGTGTGTGGGTAAGTATGGGTATGTGTGAGTATGAGTGGATGTGAGTGTGGGTGTGGGTGTGAGTGTGAGTGTGTGTGTGTGTGGTTGTGGTTGTGGTTGTGGTTGTGTGTAGGTATGTGTGCGTGGGGGTGTGTGAGTGTGTGTGTGAATAGCAGTGGTTGTGTTTGAGGGCGGCAGGGAGTATTCAACGATTGTATTGACCGGTAAGTAGTGCAGAATCGATACCAGTGTTCCCAGTCTGGTTACAAATTTTGGAACAAATTAAGAGCAATGTTTCTTAGATGTTGCCAGGATATAAAACTCCAACAACCAACCAACCTTACACTCACCACCCTGGAATTGTAGTCTCATACTCAGTTATGTGTTGTTGTTTTACGTCCTAGCAACATAGAAGGTAATATCAGGATAGATACCGACTTATGACAGTGCACACTCATGGTGACTTTATAGTGCTGACCTACTGGGAGACCAGGCCACCAGCACCATGGCCTAATATCGCACTCAGTCACATTATCCTGACACTGAGCTAACCAGTTTTTGCCCTATTCTATTAACGCCGAGCACCAGGGTAGGAAGCGACAAGTATCAATTTAGTAAGTGATTGGTTTGACTCGACCGGGAATCGAACACCCGATCTCCCGCACGGGAGGCCTGTCCTCTATCGATTCGGCTACTGCGCCCAGTAAAATCTCAGTGGAAGCTTAGTGTTACTTGTCAGTAGCCGATATTAAATCACTGCAGACGACAAAATGATTCTGACGGGAAATTAAAGACAACAGGAGCCGGTTTATTGTGCTTGTGATCTGCTTCATAGTCGGATTATGAATAGGTCGTTAATAAGTTAGGGAAATGTCCATGTCCTCTTGTCAATGACCCTAAGCAAATTATTCCTGTTTTCATTAGCACACTTAAAGCTGCATAGTCCGATGAAACTATCAAATTTTCAAAACCCAAACAATTATCTACATTTGTTTTCTACATATCTGACTTAGATACCGACGCACCTGTTGAGCATATATGATCACATCTAATGGAATACCGAGTTAATTTAATCAAACAGCAGAAGCCTAGGGTGGCCACAGTTTTTGCATGTTTGCCAAAATTAACATGTTAGCACTTCAAATATCTCAAATATTAGCCATTTAAAATATTTAAAATGTTACTTCAAACTAAGGATGGCCGAATGAGTTAGATCGTCGATCTCCCATGTTGGTAGATCATGGATTCGAATCCTGGTCGAATCAAACCAATGACTTAAAAAATGATACTTCCTAGCCAGGTCCTCGGCATTACTAGGATATGGCAAGGAGCAGTGGAATGAGCAAGACCAGTCTTCTGTGACTGAAATTTCCCCTGCTTCAACACCTAATATACCAACTACCAGGGATGAAAGTAGTCTCCAGCAAAAACCGCGGAAAACAAGCCAAAATTATTACACCGACGGCGAATTTCCACGATAACACAGATCTTCTCCCATAGACTTAGCACTGTCAGGGAATCGCGGAAAAATACTTGAAGTCAGGTCTCAATTAGCCTTGTTTTGATTGCATTATCGTCCATACCTAACACGTTCTTGTTTAGGTTTGATGTTCTAGCTACATCTAAGGTCATATAGGAACGGGATTCAAACCGCCTAACTGTTGTCATATACATCCCATTTTTTTTTAAAAGACATTGATTTAGCAGGTTTTCATTGAGCTATTCTGCCACTGCTCTTCTACGACTGCAACCGCAGATCTCGCAGTGCACATCAGAGATGTAGGTGGTTTATGATGTAAATGACTTCAAACATCCCACATTTCCTTTCTGTACCGCTACTAGACAATTGTCTGTGTATTTTGATGTAAGATCAAAGATCGAGCTGTACACGAGTGATGTTTAAACCAGGAGCATGATCGTTTAGGGCTGTGAAACAAGAACAGTTTTGTGCTGATCGCTGCATCAAAGATTTGCGTGAAGGTCTACAAATAAAGAAACCTCCACTGGCTTCCGGTGTCAATAAAAGTTCACATGCTGTAGGGCAGTGAGCCACGCCTCTTCAATAAATTGGCCTTGCATATAGTTATATATATGCTGTATAAGAATCATACGAGTATAATAACCCGGAATATCCCTCCTCTCCCTCGTCGGTTACTCGGCCCCAGGGACTCTGGAGCCTCTCAATAAGTCTCATAGTCATCTACTACTCCAGCCTCATTTATGTAGGCAAACTATTATATTATATATAATATATATAATATATAATGTATATAATATATACAATGTATATAATATATATAATGTATATAATGTATATAATATTTATAATATATGTAACATGTATAGCATATATAACATATAATACAATAGTATATACAATATATATATATGGCTCACTGAGCTGCAGCGTGTGACATTTTATTTACACCAGAAGTCAGTGGGGGTGTCTTTATTTGTAGATGCTTCACACACATCTTCGATGCAGCGATCAGCACAAAACCTGACCTTGTTTCCCAGCGCTCATGCTCCTGGTTAAAACATATATCGGAGTGGCCATCATTACTGAAGGAAATACACTAAATACAATGCATGTAATGGTTACAAAATAACACAGGATGGCTTCACCACCTTGTATAATAATAAATGGTTCCAGTTTAGAATCACAAAATCTGCGTGTTAAAGGACATATGCGGAAAGCATGAGATGATGGTTGGTTGTTGGAGTTTTACATCCTGGCAACATCGAAGGTCATAGAAGAACGGAGCATGAGATGATATTTCAGTAACTACACAGCTACACTGAGAGCCTTGTTATCTACTGACGTAACGGGGGTAAATCCCATGCGAAATGGTGCTTAACTCCAAAATTCAAATGGGCAAATACCTAGCTGCAATGCCTGTCAAATCAAATGCAAAATGGAATATAATTAGATGACTGCGTGGCTATTTCAGGATTTGAATATTAAATATTTAGGCGAAGAAGGACCTTCTGCAGAATTTCTCGGAATCCACCACCGCAGTCTCAGCCAGCCATGTTCCATATGGAGCGTTCAATTTACCTGAAGGGGATTTCGGGGTAGATGTGTGTTTGTTGTTTTACGTCCTAGCAACATCTAAGGTCATATCAGGACGGTTTTCAGGCCAGAACCGGTCTGGGAAACTCACCTGTGAAATATAAAAGAACGCATCAAGTTTAGTGGCAATGGGGATATAGGTAGCATATATATGTGCTCTATAATCTATTATGGGAATATAAGCAAGGACACTATCTATCTTCAGCTGTACTGTACTGTACTGTACTGTACTGTACTGTAATGTACTGTACTGTACTGTACTGTACTCCCTTAGGCCCTCCTTAAGTGCTGGCGCCGCGAGGACGCCAACCTCCCAGCGTCCATTTCGGAAATTTTGGACGCAAGGAGGTTGCTGCTGCTGCACGTGCAACCTCCTTAAGCCCTGTACCGGCGGCGCCATTCAAAATGGTTGGTGCCCTGGCGCTGCCCTGGCGCCGCCCTGGCGCCGCCCTGGCGCCGCCCTGAGGCCGCCCTGGGTTGGTGCTAACACATGCGATGCTGCAGTTACCATGTGGTCGGCGCCGACATGGCGCCGACATGGCGCCTACAACGTATTTGAATCAGTGTATCGAATGGCACGCTGGGTGGTTGGCGTCCTTTTGGGCGTAGGGAGGTTGGCGGCGAATGCTGGTTCTCGTGTGACTGGGGTATAAAACAAGATGGTGACGTCTGCAAGTTATAATGTCAACAATAACAACACAGCGGTATGTAAAAGAATAGCTACTTCAAATATCATTGCGTCAGCAATTGTAATATGGAAAAAGATTAAAATTTTTTTTAAAGATAATAATGTGCCATTGCAAAGGAAATTAAGAGATTATGTAATTTCTAAGCAATGAATTAATTTCCTCCTGGAAATAGTGAAAATTAGCTTTACTGCAACCCAACCAATATTTCTTAATATTATTAGTAATATACACGCCAGCTATTTATCAGTTTACTGTGGTTTCTTTTTGTATATATAGATGAATTTATATGTATATGTATCCGAGCGAGTGGAGTGTCAAGCCCCGCGCAGGAGTTGGAGCGGTGCATGCCGGTACCCCCAACCCCCACCCCCAATCAGGGGGGGGGGTGAAGAGGAGAGGAGGCACCACAGAGCTTATTACAAATGATAAGGGGCTTATCACTATCCATATATGATAAATATATATATATATATTTATATATATATATGTGTACATATATGTATGTTATGTGTATATATACATGTATATATATGCATATATATGTATATATATATGCATATATTGTTTGTTTGTCATTGTTTTACGTCCTAGCAACATCTAAGGTCATATCAGGACGGGTACCGACTTGTGACAGTATGCACTCATGGCGATTTTATAGTGCTGCCCCACTGGGAAATCAGGCCGCCGGCACCATAACCCGATATCCCACTCAGTCACATTATGCTGACACTGAGCTAACAAGCCCTTGCCCTATCCTAATAGTGCCGAGCACCAGGCTAGGAAGCAACAAGTATCAATTTTTAAGTCATTGGTTTGACTCGACTGGGAATCGAACTCGCGATGTCCCGATCTTCCGGACGCGAGGCCTGTGCTCTATCGATTCGGCCACTGCGCCCGGTATATATATGTGTATATATATATATGTATGTATATATATGTATATATATGTATTCATGGATAGGCCTATATATTACAGACGGAAACTCCTATAAGAACATGTGGCGTTCTCTATGAGAGAGTGGTTAGAGTGTCTGAATTTTTTCTAGGTCAGACTCCTAATCTGAGGGTCGGCGGTTCGATTCCCCGTGCCCCCAGCTCTGCCAATTTGGATTTCCACCGCTGTGTATAACTTACAGCGTCATCAAAGGCCGGTTGCTCTCATACCATGCCTATGTGGTGTGGGAGGTTAAAAATCCCTTGGGTCGGTGAAAGTGTAGGCTCAGGCTTTCTATCGACCAGCAGTGGAATGAGGAAGACCAGTCGTCTATGACTGAAATTTCCCCTGCTTAAACAACTAATGGACCAACAAATAAAACAAGAAAAAAAACCTGTCTACTATACATCAAAAGCGTTTGAGATTACAGTCAATAATCCATTGGGACAGAATGTCCTATTAGTGACAACACATCATTTCCAGTTTTAGTTTCTCAAGCATTGGTCATGTGGGTGGATCTAAAAGACATTCAAGCTGCTCCCTCCACACAGGATGGCTGAATGAGTTGAGTGTCCACCTCCTGTTTTGGGAGATTCGTGGGTTCGAACCCTGGTCAAGTCAAACCAATGACTTACAAAATTGATATTTGTCACTTCCTAGCCAGGCGCTTGGCATTATTAGGATAGGGCAAGGTATCATTGGCTCAGTGTCAGGATAATGTGAATGAGTGGGATATCAGGTCATGGTGCTTGTGGCCTGGTCTCCCAGTGGGGAAGCACTATAAAGTCACCATAAGTGTGCACTTTCACAAGTCGATACCCGTCCTGATATGACCTTAGATGTTGCTAGTACATAAAACAACAAATAAACAAACTGCTCCCTCCTACAAACAGCTCACATAGAAACCGGCCACCAGCACCATGACCCAATATCCCACTCAGTCACTGAACTAACAAGTCCATGCCCTACCCTATTAATGACGAGTGCCAAGCTAGGAAGCTACAAGTATACATTTGTATAAGTCTTTGGTTTGACTCGACGCGGGGATCAAACTACTGATATTCCGGACGTGAGGCCCGCGCTCTACCGATTCGGCCACTGCGTCCAGTATGTGGTTATGTGTATATGTATATATATAATGAGTCAGGATCATGAAAAGAGGCCAATTGAGGGAAGTTGTCGGCGTCGATCATTGGATGTTGGCATCGATCGGCATACTTATAGTTTAGCACTGACAGAGGTGTTGCAAAGTCCTTAAATTTATCCTGAATGTAAAGGTAGAGAAAATACAACATCCTTATTTGTTTCTAGTATAATTTAATATAAAACAAAGGAATGCACTACACTTTAAGAATTGCGACACCGACATCTTAAATAAACCACCAATTGGTCCATTTTCGTGATGCTGACTCTATATATATATATATATATTCAGTGTTGGTTTGCCTATTGCTCACAAGCGCGTGCCAGTGTCGCCTATATAAGACCCGGCGCTTGCCTGACCGGACAATCGCCTCTCCACTGGCCTTGCTCCTCCTTGATATGTCTGAAAAGAGTTCCAGGAGGGGGAGCCCACTGGCATTTCACTTTCTACTCTTACTCTGTCCGTATCTATGGCCGCTGGTTGGTCACCATAGAACAAATAGACACGGTCCTTTGACTCAACTCTCCTCATTTCTCTTTCCTATACTCTACCCTTTTTCTTTCTTCTCCCAGGCATACTCCTCCCCCTGACCAGGGGAGTTGTGTGCTTGGGTGGGGCCCTGAACCTTTACGTTTTCTCTCGCTTTGTTCTCGTTGCTGGAACCACTGCTGCACCCATCTTTACCCGCCTTTCCTCGAAACCCTTGCTGCTGTCGACTGGATACAAGTGCCCAACTACCGCCGGACCGAAGAGATTCGGGGCCGCCTCAACGCTTCACCGTTACACGATTGTAAAGATGTCCCCAGCTTCTACAACACTCCCTACTGAAGTTTAATCTTTAACCAAAGATTGGGCTGATTTATTGGAGCCTCTCTATAAATGTTGCAGTTCTGCAACCAGTAACCGTCATAAGGTTACAAACCATGCCCAAAGTCAACTGACCGGACGCTTTCTCGATACGCCTGCTGGCCTGCGTGCCGAATTGACTTGTTTTCCACTTGCGAAAAGGCTGCCGTCCGCAGTCGCCCGTCACTACCATCCCCCGTCACTAGCTGCTGTCACAGTTGTCACCTGTTGAGGTCTTATGCCGAGGGATTTTTGCGGCTGGTGCGGTTGCATACACCCGACTCCAGTTAATGACGGGTGCATGCGACAGTTAGCGCGTACCCGTCGTGCTACGCGTCAATTAAAAGAAATGGGTGGAGAAGGACTGTGTGAAGTCGGAGAAGGTGATGGAACCTTTGAAGGCAACTTTGGCGCCACCCGTGATTCGTGAGGATTCGCTAAGCGACGACGAGCGTTCCCTGCTCGTGCGTTTGCAGATACTCAAGAAGCGTAAGCGGAAAGCGGCCATTGAGGACCAGATGGCGCAAATTGAGCACGAGTTGGCAAGCTTCTCTTTAAGGAGTAGGGATGGTGGTGCGTCATGTGACGGTGGGAGTGGGCGTAGCAGGTCAGGCGGCAGGTGGGGGGTCATGTCGAGGAGTCGTGGGGGTAGCCGTTCGGATAGCCACCATAGGAGCGGGCAGAGGAACGGCAGGAGCGTTTCTAGAAATTGGCCGTCAACAAAGGATATTCGCCCTTTAATCCTGGCAATTCAGAACTTACTCTCCGTTATTATGTGTTTGACTATCTGAAATCAAACCGTTCCGGACGTTTGTATAAGTCAACCGAACGTAGACCATCTACTAAGGATGGGACGAGGCCGTGTTATGGCTTCAACAGCGAGGAGGGCTGCTCGCATGACGACCAAACCTGTCATTGGTGTGCCAAGTGTCGTTCGAAAGGACACAAGCGGGAAAAATGCAGGAAGGACTGATATGGCGAGGCAGTCGAACGCACTGGTCCACTGCTCGACTTGGACAACAGCCACGCCCCAAGTATGGTAACTCAACCGTTTAATTGCGCCGTTAGTGCGCCGCCTGCAGAGGACAGCCGCGTCGGAACAGGCGCTGAGGGTCTGTCCATGCACTCAAACATTTCTGCAGCTGTGTTCGACTCTATCTCGGATGTTTATTGGACTCAGTGCTTGACTGACTGGACCGAACTTACAGCTGATTGGCTGACTGTGACTGTCAAGTCTTACATGTTTGAGTTAATTGCCGTTGATTGCCTAATCAGAGATCATGTTGTTGAATTAACCGTTGAGTTAGATTGTTTCAAAGGCACCTGTCATTGCATCCATACAATTGCCGAAAATCCAGTTCAATTGCGCCCCTGTAGAGCATTTGTGGAGTTATTCTTGCTGGGCTCCCGTGATACCGACTGGGAATTTTTGTTGAAGGGTTTCTTGTTTGGCTTGAACATGATAGATTTTGATTGTGATGCATATTACCAGGGTGTGAAAGAGAACGTACGTTCAAGTGAACATTATGCCTTTATTTCAGAACAATTATCCGGCACCTATATAAGACCCGGCATTCGCCTGACCGGACACTTTCTCGATACGCCTGCCGCCTGCGTGCCGAATTGACTTGTTTTCCACTTGGGAATTCTTTTGGAGTTTATTGGGCGGCTTTGTGCCAGCCAGATGCAGTGGTTGTCTAGTAGTTCCAAAATAAACTGTATCTCCCACATCCTTTCGTTCTCGTCTGCTTAGCGGGGTTTACATATATATATGTATATATATATTATATATATTATATATATAGCTTGTATACAGCGAGCCCCTTCGCTCTACATTATACATATGTATGATGTATGTATGGTGTTTATATGTATGTATAATATGTATCCATATATAATACACACATATATATATACACCATATATATATATATATATATATATACACACACACACACACACACACACACACACACACACACACACACACACACACACACAACACAAACAATAAAGAACAGGCTAGTAGTAGTAGAGCAGTAAAGCTTCGTCCCATACTTCCGGCGCATGCGTACATCAACAGGCATCAAATATGCATCCGGGTTACCGTCACGCACCCCAACAAGCAAACCCATAACCTTTATCGTTTATATTTTATTCCCATCGCGGCGCATGCGCAGGTGGTGCTAGTAACACTAACAGGTCTACTGGGCTTCATGGAGACATTATGACACGCCTACCTAACTGGGAATGTGAGTGTGTGTGTATGTGTGTGTATGTGTGTGTATGTGTATGTATGTGTATGTATGTATGTATGTACGTGTGTATGTGTGTATGTGTATGTGTGTATGTGTGTATGTGTGTGTATGTGTATGTGTGCATGTATGTGTGTATGTATGTGTATGTATGTGTATGTATGTGTATGTATGTGTATGTATGTGTATGTGTGTGTGTGCGTGTATGTGTGTATGCGTATATGTGCATGTGTGTATGTGTGCGTATATGTGTGTATGTATGTATGTGTGTATGTATGTGTATATATGTGTGTATATATGTATGTATGTGTGTATGTATGTGTGTATGTATGTGTGTATGTATGTGTATGTGTGTATGTATGTGTGTATGTATGTGTATATGTATGTGTATATGTATGTGTATATGTATGTATGTATGTGTGTATGTATGTGTATGTAGTGTGTATGTGTGTATGTATGTATGTATGTGTGTATATGTATATGTAAATGTATATGTGTATGTGTGTGTTTGTGTGTATGTGTCTATGTGTGTATGTGTGTTTGTGTGTATGTGTGTATGTATGTACATATGTACGTATGTATGTATGTATGTATGTATGTATGTATGTATGTATGTATGTGTATGTATGTGTGTGTATGTATGTGTATGTATCTGCATGTATATTCGTGTATATGCATTATATGCATGTATGTATATATATGCATGTATAGATTAGTTAGACGAATCTTACCTGGGTATAGATGATGGATAACTATTGTTTTACCAAGGTAGGAGCCTCGGTTAGACGTGGGCGAGGGAGAAGGAAGCACATCCGGGTCCAGCAATCTTTACCTACTAATTCAGGATAAAAATGATTCTAAAAAACAAACCTAAGGTCATCTGACCCAATCCTAGTATGAGTGATTGAATAGACGTGGCAGGGCGTTGTGGGTGGGCCCTCGCCCACGTCTAACCGAGGCTCCTACCTCGGTAAAACAATAGTTATCCATCATCTATACCCAGGTAAGATTCGTCTAACTAATCTATTTTACCTCGGTATGCCGCCTCTGGCTAGCCGCAGGCTAGGGAGACCTTTACGTAATAGCATTTTTATCCTGATATTCCTGTTTGTTATTATTATGTTGTGATCAAGTCTTATTTATGTAAATGGAAAAAACGATATGTATGACCAATAAAGAGAAAAAAGTTTTGGTTTTTCTTACCTCTTTCTTTTTAGTTGGCGAGTAGCCTCTGTGCTATCGGCTGAGGCTTCTCTAGTCGCTTGTGATAATGTCTAGCAAACGATCTAGCGGTCTTCCATCCGGCGTGAGCTAGGATCCGTTTAACGGAGATGCCTAGTAATCTTGCTTTGGAAACCATTGCACCCCGTGTAGAGTGCGATGAATATCTGTCTGTATTGACTCCAGATAGTTTTAACACATTCATGGTCCATCTGGCGAGGGTATCCCTGGAAATGGCCTTGTGTGGCTTAATAAAGCTCACCAAAAGTTGTCTTGAGTTTCTTATTAACCTTGTCTTGGATATATAATTCCGTATCGCGGAGACTACACATAATTTACGATCCTGTGTGAAACTCGTGACACCGATTGTGGAAAGGGGGGTCACCTAAACGATTTGATTTTAATAAAGTCGTTAAATCAAATGTTGCTTCCTTGTTATCAATTTCCAGACCATTGAGTGACAGGGCGACTATAGTTTGGCCCCTGTGTCCTGTGACGAGGAGAAGCAACACTGCTACTTTGAAACCTAATAGCTTAACGTCCAGAAATCTATTTTCTGGCCATTTCTTGAAGAGGTTGAACACAAGAGAAACATCCCAAAACCTATTATATTTGGGTTTAGGTGGATTCCTCTGATAAATTGATCGTACGATCCAACAAATAACATGGTGTTTACCCATTGTTTGTCCATTAACCCGAGGTAGGATTATTGACAGCGCACATCTGGCAGCATTGATCGCGCCATATCCTAGACCTTCGTCCTCTAAGAAACGTAGGAAGCGTCCTACCTGGGATACTGTGGGATTCATTGGCTTCACCTTCTTAAGCAAGCAATAAATACCCCATTTCTTTAAATAGGTAGTATACATTTTCACCGTTCCTTTCCTCCACGCATCATCAACCAAACGCTGTTGTGTAATTTTGTCCAAACCGAATTGTTCCAAGTACTTATTTAGAAAAGGAATGCCACCAACGGAGTTGTCGACACGTTTCCGTGGCGTTCTAGTGGTCCCTGATGCTTCAGGTTTCCTCGGAATCTTGGGAAGCGTAGGCTGCTTTTGGCTGTGGCTAGTAATCTCGGTAGCCACGGTTGAGTGTGCCATTCGGGACGATGAGGATGGCGTGTGTTCCCTCCATTTGTATCTTTCTGGCGACTTTGCTAATGATAGTAAAGGGGGGGAAAATGTAAAAGAAATGATGTTGCCACTTTAGTGAGAAAGCATCGATGTGCCAAGCATTTGGTTCGGGGTGCCACGAAACATATTTCTCGAGTTTAAAGTTATTACGCGAAGCAAATAAATCGATATGAGGCGAGCCCCAAGTGTGACAGATGTGTTTGAATATGGATGGAGTTAGTGACCACTCTAAGTGATCATGGAACTGGCGACTCATTCTGTCAGCAAGACAATTCTGCGTGCCTGGAATGTGTGTCACAGTTAACCAAACGTCAAAGGTTTGAGCCCAGTTCCAAATGAGTAGTGCGATTTCATTACACTTGATTGATTTTGTACCTCCCATATTCCTGACATAAGCCATTGCTGTGGTGTTATCCGTGAGGATACGTACATTATTTTGGGGGACTTTAACAAGGCTGGTTAAACCTAAATAAATGGCCCTTAATTCTAAAACGTTAATATGATCGGGTAGTTCCGATTCTAGCCATCTGCCGCCCGTTGCTACATCATTTCGATGTGCCCCCCACCCTTGGAGAGAAGCGTCCGTGGTACCAGTAGTATCGGGCTCCCCCATTCTAATGGGGTTGGGAGATTGATCAAAGTGCTTTAGCCACCAATGAATGTCGGCAAGGCCGTTTGCAGAAATAAACATGGTCTTTTCAAAGTTTCCCTTTGCTCGGGCCAGAGCTAGATTCTTATCAATTTCAAGTGATTTAATGTGTGTCGCTCCGTATAGAATAGCCGGGCTATATGAAACCATGATACCGATAAGGACTGCGACCTGTCTAATCTTTGGCCTAGAAATGTCTAACAGCTGAATCGATGTGTGGTAAAGCTTATCTTTCTTTTGGCGTGTAAGCGAAACGGTCATAGCCGTGGTGTTTAAAATGAAACCTAGACACTTAAGCTCCTTTGTAGGAGAAAAGACGGATTTCTTGTCATGTATGAAGAAACATAAATTTGCAAAAATTTTACACAAATCTTGAACGGCGAGATCACATTGTGTGAAAGATTGGCCCATAATGAAAGAATCATCAATGTATGGAAACATACAATGACCCAGTTTTGCCATGTGTGAAAAAATTGGTTTCAACAGCTTAGTAAAAAGGCGTGGTGCACAGGCCAAACCATTTGGTAGGCAGGTAAATTCAAAAAGCTGGCCATTCCAGAGGAACCTTAAAAACTTGCGATCTATGTGGTGAATAGGAACCGTATAGTACGCATCTCTCAAATCCACACTCGCTAGCCAACAAACTGGGGTAATTAAATCACGAGCTGTTTCTAAGGAAAACATTTTGAAATGTTTGTATTCAATGATTTCATTTAATTGAGTTAAATCTAAAATCATTCGAATGGTGCCATCTGGTTTAGGAGTGGAGAAGATATTTGAAATAAATTCACCTTCCGTATGTTCAACTCTGTTGACAATGCCTTTAGCTTCAAAAAGTAAAACCTGTTGATCGAGCTGAACTTTTCTAGCGAATTAAATTGATAAGGAAAAGGAGCTCTTTTCTGGACAGGCAATTGTGTGAAAGGAATGTGAATGCCTTTAACAATACTAAGAACCTCTGGGTTAGTGGTTAACTGTTGCCATTGATGTAAATAATTAACAATATTGCCCGCTTGAGAAAAGCTTACTTCAGTTTGTGTTTCCTCCGTGACCATTTCAGGGTCAGGAGGTTGGAAAGTTTGTGTGGCGTTCTCTACTTGTTCCCTAGTTTGGGGAACTGTGGTTTGGGAACGAAGTCTCTCTTGTAGCCGCGGTTGTCGTTCCAGTTTGAGGCTTGTCTGTCGCCTCGACCTCTTCCCCGCTGGCTGAACGGGAAGGACGGTCCGCCCCTGAACGGCCTTCCTCCTCTGCGGAAGCGAAAATCCGTCCTAGCCCGTCTGAACCCGGCTGGGTTTGGAATTTACGGCCCTTTGCTTCGGTGTTCTTAGCACTCTTGTAGTCTACCTCCACCTGCTTGTAAAGGTAAGCCAGCTGACCCCCAAACATCTTGGATTTATCCAGAGGCTTGCTTTTGATGGGGGTAGGTCCTGAATACACAGTGTATTCTTTGCCGTCATGATCTGTCACTTTCTTTGAGCGTGCGACTTCTTTGCCCGCATCGGTTGTGACCGATTTGAAAACATTTTCAAATCTGCGATGAGTCATGTAGTTACTCGCCGCTGCGAGTAGGGCAATGCCCCGGTCCATAACCCGAGCCAAAGACGAGAACTTGTTCTCGGTTTGCATTCTGTTAGCGACAGGGATAATGGACGTCAAGGCCCCCAAAACTGCCTTATGGATAACGCAGAGGGCAGTTTCGTACCGGCGACGTTCGTCAGACAAATGGATGCCCGCATCCATCTCCTTAGACACTGTAGCGGGGATACCCTTGACTCCAGAGATCTGTTCAGTCAATTTGTTGATGACTTCCACTGGCTTAAAGGTGGTGAAATGGCCATTCACCGTTTTGCGCATCATAGTAGTGGTACGCACCTTGTTAGCTTTCTTCTTGACAATTTTCTTGCCTACTTTAGCCCCTATTTTGGCGTAAACGCCTGCGCGTTCCGTATCAGAATCAGACTCCGTGGAAGAAGAGTCGTCTGACGAGCCCGAGGACGAGTCTTTCTTTTTCTTTTTCTTGGACTTTTTGGAGCGCTTAGTGTTAGCATTCTTGGTGAACTCGTCTCCCGAGCTGCTAACCGGGTGACGTTTCTTGCCGCGCGCTTTCGGTTTCGGAACCTCAGGTGCCGAAACCGTGTCTTCCTCGTCTTCCGAGAAGTCTTCCCAATCCTCATCAGGGATTTGGGAAGGGTCTACAAAGGTATGAGCCTGGAATTGGCGCATTTTCTCCTCCACCATAGCCGCCATCTTAGCCTCCCAACCTACAGGTTGAGGGGGCTGATCACTGTCCTGATCAGAGGCATGTGGCCCGGGCTGTGGGGACGGCGGAGCCGTAGCCGGTGGTGACGAATCGTAATCCGTAGGAGGGACGCCAACCGCTGCAGCGGGCGTCTTATTCCGGCGAGTGGCCATCGGTTCCTGTAACGAAACAAAGCGTTACTAAACCGGAATCATCTCAACTACACAAGTGTAAGCCAGTAAACTGGGTTGAGGAACAAGGTACAGAGAACGTGTATTCCAACGTGTCAGTACAGGCGTGAAGCTAAATTTTGCCGTAGGTGTGTGGTAACGAAACCAACCAAACGGGGGGTATCGATCGTGAGATCGCCCACTCTCTCTGTTCCGTACACTTCTCCCACCCGTGGCTACAGCGCCAACAAGTTGGAGAAAATATTACGAAACTCGGAGGTTCGCCTTAAACCGGTCTGGGGTGTTTATTAAAAACACCCAGAAGCATCCCCAACATCATTCTCTATTAGGATCCGGGAGACTTTTCTTAGGAAATGAGCAACTCGGGTTGCCATTTCTCCCTGTCTGAAAAACAGGTGTCGATAGAACTGCAGTATCGGTTTCGTTAGTGCCAGCGGCACCCAAAGTTCTATCCGTAAGTTAAAAAACACGTACAAAGTCCAAAAGGGACGTGAGAAAGTTCTGAACTTTCATACGGTGATGCTATAAAGCATCATAAACAAAGTAGGCTAATAAAAAGTACTTACTTTTGAACAAAAGCAGTAGTAGTAGATAAATCCTGTTGGAGCAACTCACAAACGTCCTCCCGTTGTGAGTCACTTATGCTAATTGCTGGACCCGGATGTGCTTCCTTCTCCCTAGCCTGCGGCTAGCCAGAGGCGGCATACCGAGGTAAAATGTATATATATATGCATTATATGTATGAATGTATGTATATGTATGTATGCAGATATGAATGAATATATGTATGTATATGCATATATCACTAATATGATTATCAGTTCGCTCTGTTTGTTTCTTGTTGTTTTACATCCTAGCAACATCTAAGGTCATATCAGGACACAGGACTTTATAGTGCTGTTCCACTGGGAAACCAGACCGCTGGCACCATGACCTGATATCCCACCCATTCACATTATCCTGACTCTGAGCCAACCAATCCCTGCCCTATCCTATTAATGCCGAGCGCCAGGCTAGGAAGTGACAAGTATCAATTTTTAAATCATGACCCACGACCCAACGATCTACCAGCACGGGAGACGAATGCTCTCACTCATTCGGCCATCCCGTCTGGTCGATATGACTTTCATGACATAGACTAAACAACCCAAGTATGGCGCAAATTTAATCTCAAACTCCATCACTGGATGAAAGCAGAGTTCTAGATCAGATTGAATTCATTAAGTGATTAATATTATCCCACATATACATGCATATTGCATTACATTCTCTTTACCGAACTTAAACAGAGCATTATATGTTCATTACCAACTAAAATACTGGGCTTAATTCCCATTAAACGGTTTAAATATTGCCATTACCCACCCTGAAACGATATTGCGCAAATTTCCCATCATTCATGTGGAATACTGTGTTAAACCAGACGGGATGGCCGAATGAGTGAGAGCGTTCATATCCCGTGGTGGTAGACTGTGGGCTTGTGGGTTCGAACCCTGGTCGAGTCAAACCAATGACTTACAAATTGATACTTGTCGCTTCCTAGCCAGGCACTTGGCATTCTTAGGATAGGGCAAGGAGCCGTGGAATGAGGAAGACCAATCATCCGTGATTGAAATTTCCCCTGCTTAAACAACTAATGTACAAACAAAAAAAGAAGAAATTGCCACTACGAAGTTTCACTATATAAATCATATCAATGTATTTGTGCATGTATACATACTGTATGCATGTGTGTATGTATGTATGTATGTATAGTTGGTTATTCTTTATAACTGGGCACCCCATATTTGGTTGCCACATTACGATGATGATAATTTGTTTTCTTTTATGGATTGCAAGTCAAATAATTAGTTTATCCTCTGTGTATCAAGTATGTTCGCAATAGTACATTTATTGAAGCTATCCCAAGAAAGAAATTAAAAGTTTACTTATATGATTGTGTGCTAATGTGAAAAAGTGAAAATTTATACATTTACACTGTGCATGTAGCCAAACTTCTTTTCAACTTATTTTTCAACTTTTTTCTTGTAAGTCATAACCTTGTCTGCTTAAGAGTAATCAATAAAATCATGTTTTACTATGTTTTATATGTTAAAATGGGGTTCTGGATGTGACATATGCACACCATACAAACCTTCATAGCACATTCGATTAGGCTATTGTTTGGAAGTTTTTTTTGCTATTATTTGGAAGGTTTTCATTTTTGGGTTCCATGTCACACTTTGGTACCCAGTTTTATGTATGTATGTATGTATGTATGTATGTATGTATGTATGTATGTATGTATGTATGTATGTATGTACATGTATGTATGTATGTATCAGTGTATGTATGTATGTATCAGTGTATGTGTATATGCATGTGTGTATGGATGTATATATCTATATTTATGTATATCTATACATATATAAATGCATATATATTTATATATGAAATTATGTATATACGTATACACAAATGCATATATAGTGTATTAAAAAACCTATAGGACATTTAATACTAATAGACTTAAAACAGCCATATCTTCATCCTGTGATTGCCATCTTGATTTATTCGTGCTTTATTGAGAAAACCATAGTGACATTCGATTCCTTATGCATAAAAACATAGAAAACAACCTTTCAGTCATGTTTCTATCTTACCCTCTTGAGAAGATATGAGGAAAATCAATCTTCTCTTACTTAGTGGCAGCCATCTTTAGCCTCCTAGAACAAATTGCTCAAAGGTGACCTGATGTTACATGCCAGTTTCTGAATATATAGTGTAGTGGCCTGCACTGACCTCTCAGGCAAGTAACCACATAGACAGGTAGGCGTGGGTAGTGTGGTGACATCAGGGAGCCTAGGTGGTGTAATGGTTAGCACACTGGCCCGGAATGCAAAGAGATGTGGGTTCGAGTCCCGCTCTAGCCGCAACATTTCCCATTTTCATCCCGCCCATGACAATATCATAAACATGAATAATTGACAAAAATAATCCTTTAGACTCAAAAATGTGGTTCCATGGTGCTTCTGCCAGACTACGTTCATCTAACCAAATGATTATCTATCGAAACTGAGATGGATATTTAATAAAAAAATTATCACAGAAAGCAGTTCCGGTTCTGGTAAAGCTGGTTCAGAATGAAATGGCAAGTAGGTCACCCGGAGCAGCTCATAATTAGGGACCCATTAATCCAGACAGTCTCACGGAATAGCTAACGCACATTAAAGACCCCCCCCACACACACACACACACCCCCCCCCCCCACACACACACACGCCAATGACAGAGGGAGCAGCGAGCCCAGGCAGAGGGAGCAGCGAGCCCAGGCAAAGCGATATAGTAGTTCTGAATCACACCAAGTCAACACTGGAGCCGGATAATGATCAGATCCAATCAGCTAACAGCTTTCTAAAACATCCAATCGTAGCGGATGTTACATGTACTACACTCAATGCAATTGGTTCATCCACAGTACATCTATGACGTATGAGAATGGACAAGTAAAGCTTGTGTTATTTAACGATGCCTCAAGAGCGCATTGCTTTTTATCATCGGCTATTGGATGTCAAACATATGGTTAGTCTGAAATATTTCTTTGGAAAAAACCTCTGACGCCATATAGGCTACTCTTTCTGATAAGCAGCAAGAGGTATTTTATATGCACTTTCCCACAGACAGGACATCACATACAACAGCCTTTGATGAACCAGTTGTGGACCACTGGTTGGAACGGAAAATAACCCAAACATCTATGAGTATGATGCACCACCACTTTAAAATATGCAAACATGTATGTACGTATGTATGTATGTATGTATGTATGTATGTATGTATGTATGTATGTATGTATGTATGTATGTATTTATGTATGTATGTATGTATATATGTGTATGTGTATATATGTGTATGTGTATATATGTGTGTGTATGTATGTATGTATGTATGTATGTATGTATGTATGTATGTATGTATTATATTAGTTGGTTGGTTGTTGGAGTTTTACGTCCTGTCAACATCTAAGGTCATATCAGGACAGGTACTGACTTGTGACAGTGTGCACTCATGGCAACTTTATAGTGCTGCCCCACTGCAAAATCAGGCCACCAGCACCATGACTCGATATCCCACTCAGTCACATTATCATAACACTGAACCAACCAGTCCTTGCCTTATCCTAATAATGCCAAGTGCCTGGCTAGGAAGCGGCAAGTATCAAATTTTAAGTCAGTGGTTTGACTCGATCAGGTTCGATCCCGTGGGTTCGAATCCCACGATCTACCAGAAGGGGGACCGGGCGCGGTGGCCGAATCGGTAGAGCACAGGTCTCGCGTGCGGAAGATCAGGAGTTCACGAGTTTGGCTCCTGCTCGAGTCAAACCAATGACTTAAAAATTGATACTTGTCGCTTCCTAGCCTGGTGCTCTGCATTATTAGGATAGCACAAGGGCTGGGTAGCTCGGAGCCAGGATAATGTGACTGAGTGGGATATGGGGTCATGGTGCCGGCGGCCTGATTTCCCAGTTGGGCAGCACTATAAAATAGCCATGAGTGCGTATTGTAACATGTCAGTACCCATCCTGATATGACCTTAGATGTTGCTAGGATGTAATTCACAATGTCACCAGCTCATCGAATGTGTCAATCAAACTGAAATAACAGCTGAATTTAACACACACACAGACACAGACAGACACTGACACACACACACACACTGACACACATACACACACACTGACACACACACATACATACACACGCTGACATACACACACACTGACAGACACACACACATACACACACGGACACACACACGGACACACACACTGATACACACACTACCACACATATGCACACACACTGACACACAGAGACCTACATACGGACACACACTGAGACACACAGACACACACTGACACTCACTGGCAGACACACACAGACACACTGACGCACACACACTGACGCACACACACTGACACACACACTGACACACACAAACAAACACACTAACACACACACACTGACACATACCGACACACACACTGACACATACTGACACACAACGACACACACACTGACACACACACACAAAGAAACAACAAAACAACAAGTACAATCCAAACAGATGATGAATTCAATCAATGAGAAACTAGACCAGGCGGCACCTCTCGTATATGCAGCTGATTGCGGCGCCTGGAGGGAGGCCTGGGAGGCGGGCATCCCTCCAGCAAAGGGATGCTTTCCTATTACAGGAGACATTCCCCATTTGTCAATTTCTCATCGATATAATCAAATTTCTCCCTTATTTCTCTCGCCTCCACAGGGAGTAATTTTCTTATCGTGAGCGCCTTATCCGCTTCGGGACTGCCAAGGCCGCGGGTGTATGGACCGTGGGTGGTTGTGTTGGTGATGGTTGTCATTGTGTTGGTGATGGTTGTCATTGTGTTGGTGATGGTTGTCATTGTGTTGGTGGTGCTTGTGGTGGATGGTGGGGGTGGTAGTGGTTGTGGTGGTAGTGGTGGTAATGGTAGTGGTGGGGGTGGTAGTGGCAGTTACGGGGGTGGTAGTGGTAATATTAGTGGTTGTGGTGGTGGTAGTGATGGTGGTGGTGATGGTGGTAGTGGTGGTTGTGGTGGCGGTAGTAGTGGGGGTGGCGGTGGTGTGGGTGGTGGTGGTGGTAGTGGTGGTGGTGGTGGGACTGGTAGTGGTGGTGGTAGTGGTGCTAGTGGCGGGGTGCTAGTGGTAATGGTGATGGTAGTGGTGGTGGTAGTGGTGGTGGTAGTGGTTGTGGTGCTAGTGGTGCTTTTGGTGATGGTGGTGGTGGTGGTAGTGGTGGTGGTGGTGGTGATAGTGGTGGTGGAGGTGGCAGTAGTGGTGGTGGTGGTGGTGGTAGTGGTGGTGGTGGTGCTAGTGGTGGTTTTGGTGGTGGTGGTAGTGGTGATGGTGGTAGTGGTGGTGGTGGTTGTGGTGGAGGTGGCAGTAGTGGTGGGGTGGGGGTGGTGGTGGTGGTGGTAGTGGGGGTGGTGGTGGTGGTAGTGGGGGTGGTGGTAGTGATAGTGATGGTGATGGTGATGGTTGTCTTGGTGGTGGTGGTCATGGTTGTGAGATAGGAGAGCAATCTTTTGACACGGAGTGATAAAGTTAAAATAAAAGACATTATGTAATAATAATAGAATGGGAAAGTGCTAAAGGAAAGCAGTCTTGGAAGGAAAGAATACATAGGATGAGTAAAGACGGAATGAACGATGGAATGTGGGGATTAATATACAGGGATGAAAGTGGTCTCCGGCAAAAATTGCGGAAATCAAGTCGAGATTAGTAAACCGATGGCGAATTTCCGCGAAAACGCGGATTTCCGCCCATAGGATTAGCATTGTCAGGTACTCGCATAAAAATTCCGGAAGTCAGGCTTCAACTACCTTTGTTGCGACTATATTATCGCCCATGCCTAACTCTTCCTTGTTTGGGTGTTATGTTCTAATAACATTTAAGGTCATATAAGAACGGGATTCGAACTAACCAACTGATCTTGATTCCTGGGCATTTTGTTTAAAGTTGCATAGTCCGATGGTTTTGAGTTTTTGTCATTTTCTGAGATAAATCTATTAGGTTGGTTGCTGTAATCTTCCATACTTTAATTTGAAGCAACTTATTTTAAATCGCTATCTTTTAAGATATCTAAAGTGTAAAGATGCAAAATTAATTTTGCCAACCATGCCAAAACTGTGACACCATAGGCTTCTGCAATGAGAGGGCCGCATTCAGGGTATGCCTCGGAGGCACCTCGGAGACGGCTCCGCGACATCTTTTTGACTAATTTGCGTTCAGGGCGCGCCTCAGAGTCAACGCTGAGAAATCTCGCTTTTCAGAAAGCAGACAAAAAGCACCTGCAAAATGGCAACCAGATTCAGTGGTTTCAGCCAATCAGAGCTGTTCTTTTCAATTGCAAATGGCTGCACCCTATGGAGGCCGTCATTATCGAGGCACCCAACAGCTAAAGTCGTTCAGACTAGCACGACATCCAGAATATCTCTGAGGCACATCTGACGCGTACCTTAAACACAGCCCTGGTTATATTAAATTGCCTCACTGCTCCCTTCTATGTGGCGACAAATCAGTATCTAACTTAGATATGTAAAATCAAATCTAGATACTTGGTTTGATATGAAAATTTGATATTTTCATCGGACTATGCAGCTTTAACATTAATCATTAAATATAACAAAAATCATGGAAAACCGTGAAATGGCGGAGATCTTTTATCCTGAGTAGATAACGAGTGTGAGCGCCAGACTGCGAGTAAAAGGCAGATAATCTAGGGCAAAAGGCCACGCCGGGAAAGGTCAGCCAGAGAAGAGGCTGCAATCGGTTCTAAATGAAAAGCAAAAGACACCAGGCAAAAAAACCCACTCCAACAATTATATATGGTATGCCAGAGCGCCCCCATGGTCTCAGCGGGCATGAATCACACCAATCTCCACCCGCCCACCCACCCGCCAACCCGTGCAGGCCAAATACAAAATGTGTCTGTTTGTTTCGGTTTTACGTCCTGGAAACATCTACGGTCATATCAGAACGGGGGAAAAGAAAAGAAACAACAAAGTTGGTGATCGATCACACAAATCATGGTCGAACAGGTGGTTTTTTTTGTGTTTTTAAAAATATTTTTGGTGTCGACCGAATGGGTTGGCCAAATCGGTAGAGCGCATTCCTCCCGTGCGGAAGGTCGGGAGTTCAATTCCCGGTCGAGTCAAACCAATGACTTACAAATGTATACTTGTCGCTTCCTAGCCAGGCGCTCAGCATTAATAGCATAGGGCAAGGACTGGTTGGCTCAGTGTCAGTTTACTGTGACTGGGTGGGATATCAGGTCATGGTGCTGGTGGCCTGGTCTCCCAGTGGGGTGGCACTATAAAGTTGCTACGAGTGTGCATTGTCACAAGTCGATACCCATCCTGATATGACCAACACCAACAACGAACCAACCCATGCCAGAGAATATATCGTCTCAAACAACTTTTACGTAATACGTAAATATGTTGCACAGCTTGTGTGTGCTTATGAAAGTTGAATTGCTGGTAGCCCGATGCATTCTTAAGCCCCAGTCACACATAGCCGGACGAGCCCCGGATTTTGAGCAGGACCACCCACGGACCAACGGCCCGGACTGTCCCGGACCGTCATGGATAAAATCACTGTTTTCGTCAATTTTTGCCTCGCAGTCACACCTTCCCGGACGAGCCCCGGACCAAAGGCCGGACCGCCCCAGACCACCCCCGGAACGGCCCTGGACGAGCCCGGACTGGGCCGGACCGGCCCCTGACTAACCCGGACGAGGCCGGACCACCCCCCGGACTGCCCCGGACCACCCCCGGACTATCCCGGATCACCCCCGGCTGTCCGGGAGTGGTCCGTGACTAGGCCGGGGGTAGTCCTGGATAGTCCGGGGATAGTCGGGGTCAAACCATGGCTCAAAATGACCCCGGACCACCCCCAGACCACCCCCAAATTACCCGGACCACCCCCGGATTATGCCGGATTGAGCCGGATCGCAAAATCCCCCAGACCACCCTGGATGTTTTAAACATTTTAAAACATCCGGGGCTGAGCCCGGACGAGCCACGGATCAGGGCGGATCAGGGGGGGTCGCCACGGACGACCCATGGATCGCCCCGGACCACCCCGGATGGCGGTCCGGGGCTCGTCCGGCCCCTGATCCGGGTATGTGTGACTGGGTCTTTAACAGTTAAAAAAAATATATATTTGAAGGCACGGGCGGGGACGGTCACCAATTTCTTTTGTTATTTGGCCTTACTGTAGGCAGCGGGCGGCCACTCCACCAGTCAACCCTCAACCCCAAACCCCGCAACTCCAAACGATAACGTGTGGACCCCACCAGGTGGCGCCATTCACTAACAGTTCATTGAGGTTGGTTGTTGGAGTTTTACGTCCTGGCAACATCTAAGGTCATATCAAGTTGGGTATCGATTTGTGACAGTGTGCACTCATGACAACTTTTTAGTGCTGCCCCAATAGGAGACCAGGCCACCAGCACCAAGACTTGATAAGTGATATCCCACTCAGTCACATCATCCTGACACTGAGCCCACCAGTCCTTGCCCTATCCTATTAATGCTGAGCGCCTGGCTAGGAAGTGGCAAGTATATATTTTTAAGTCATTGATTTGACTCGACCAGAATTCGAACCCTTGGGTTCGAATCCCGGGATCTACCAAAGCAGGAAATGGACACTCAACTCATTCGGCCATCCCGTCTGGTCAACAGTTCGCTGAGCATTACTTCCAGAGCCATTCACGGCGACACCTAAAGCTAAGATTCCATATACGTGGTATGGGGTATGCGAAAGGGAATGCGGCAAAAAATCGAAAAGTATGTAAATGAATAGTGGTGCTTCCATGTGTCCGAATGCGAATACGAACGGGAATGCGAATGCGAATGCAAATGCGGCAAATGGATCGGCCCATGGACCGATCGGTGCGAATGCGAATGCGAATGCGAATGCGAATGCGAATACTGCTGTGTTTGCCATAGAAAACAATAGTAACTTTGATCTTCCTTGACAAATTTGGAGCAAAAAAACCCAAAAATGTCAGGGGTATCTTTTTTTGGTGTGTTTGTTTGTTTAACGATACCCCCAGCACAAAAAGTAAACATCAGCTATTGGTGGTTGGCATATATCTATGCCGCATATACCACATTCGCATGCCGCATACTGCGTATATGGAATCTTAGCTTTAGGCTTCGCAGGTCTGTCAGCCTCAATAATTCCTAGAAGACACCACTAAAAAGCGGGGTGTGATTATAAGTAGTTTTACATAGTAACCTATTTATTAATAATCGAAACGCTTAAAGTTGTAGAATCTGATGTGTTTGAAATTGTGTCATTTTCTGCGATGTATATAGTATATATATATATATATCGCTTGATCGTTATAATGTTTTACATCCTAGCAACATCTAAGGTCATATCAGGACGGGTACCGAATTATGACAGTGCGCACTCATGGCGACTTCATAATGCTTCCCCACTGGGAAACCAGACCACTGGCACCATGACCTGATATTCCACTCAGTCACATTATCCTTGATATTGTGCGAACCCGTCCCTGTGTTATCCTATTACTGCTGAGCTCCAGGCTAGGTAGTGACAAGTATCAATGTGTCATGGGGGTGATCAAAATGGGAAATATTGCGCCTAGAGTGGGACTCGAACCGACATCTCTTGGCATTCCGGGCCAGTGTGCTAACCATTACACCACCTAGACTCCCTGATATCACCATACCTGTCTATGCGGCTCCTTGCCTGAGAGGTCAGCGCAGACCATTACAAATGTTATAAGTCATTGGTTTGACTTGGCTGGGATTCGAACTCCTGACCATCCGCACGGGAAGCCTGCGCTCTACTGATTCGGCTACCGCGTCCTGTCGCACTAGGGGGATGTATACAGACAGGAGGCATCCTGTTGTGGGTGATGCATTAATGCAGGTGGCATCATTCTGCAGAAATACATTGGGCTAAACGGGCGGGGATGCTCATTTACTGTCATTCAGGGGCGGATCCAGGGGTCGGACTAACGGATTTGAACAGTGAATGAGGCGCAACGCGCCGAGTAGGGGGTGCGGGTGGGAGGGGGTGCCCCTTCCCTCGGGCAAAAGTTTGAAGGAAAACAAACGTCCAAAATGAAGTGATTTCGTGGCACCTGAGATCAATGTTTTAGGTATAAGAGACGTGTTAATGTTGTTAACTTTTAGCTCTACTTCATTTTTTTTGGGCTGACGGAGGGGGGAGGGGCGCGGAGGGGGCACATGCCCCCCCCCCCCCTAAATCAGCCAGTGCCATTGGTGGGGGTCATGAGGAGCATCAAAGCAGTCACCATGACTCCAGCCAATCACAACCCAACTACATACCCTCCTTAATGGCCAGCCATTAGCCAATCAAAGCACACCTATCCCTATATCCATGTCACAGCCCAACACATAAACACTGTATGTGTTTGTATATTTTGTACTATTGCTGAGAAAAATTGTCACATTATAATCCTATGTTCTACATACTATGCATCGTACTGATGTCAGGCTTAATTTTCAGCTAAAATACCTCCATACTGAATAGGGACTGGCCTGCGTACCGATTATCTTGCCTGTCATGGGAATAAAGTTACGTTCTTCCCACATATGCTTTGTCATTTTCTGTCGCTGTGCCAGCAATGAATGTGGGTGGCCTTCTCAATGAGTTATTGGTCTTGCCAAATATGAAGAACCACCACATAAGGTTTAATGGCGACTTACCAAAAGAACATTGGTCATAAATGCATTTATACTGGAGTCAAATCCTTTATTTTCTTCCTTTTAAAGTTGCATGGTCCGACGGTTTGGATTTTCCGTCATTTTTCTGAGAAAAATATATTAAATTGATTACCTTTTATTTTAGATGGCTAAGTTTTGATCTATTTGAAATTAGTTTTGGCAAGCACGCCAAAACGCTGACTGACACCATAGGCTTTAGCAGTAACAGGTTCTATTGAATTACCTCATTATCACCTTCTATGTGGCAACAAATGCTTAACAAATGCATGAGTATCTAAATTAGATATGTAGAATCAATTTGAAATAATAATTTTGGTTTTGAAAATTTGACGCTCCATCGGAATATGCAGCTTTAAATACCACTAAAATACACGCACACACACAACTTTGGTTGCTGTAGTGTTGGTAACGCCCACCAGAGGGCGCAACGCTGTGACCTTTCCCAGGACTGATAATGAAACACTAGATTGGTATTTGGACAAAGGAGCCCTGGCAGTCGACGTGCCCTGCATGGGGCCTTTATCAAGGGCTCAGACAAAACGCATCTCTTTATTTCAACAGACCCGATTTAGCAACCGAAAGGTGTAATTCAATTAAGGCGGAGACAGGGGTATATAGTGGGTTTTTTAGTAGGCGGAAGAACTCAATGAACGTTTCAGTGTCGGGTCAATTCATTCTCTCTCTCGTCATCTCGGGTCAGCTCTGATGGTGAGCTCCCGGACTCGAACCTTCAGGCCTACCGGTTCTCCTTATTCTTCGGTGTGGGTGGGTGGGCGAAGAAAAACTTGAGGGTGGTTCGATGATGATGGCTGCAGCAGTTGTGTTCTGGTTTGAACGAATAGACCGTTGCATGTGTGGGAAAAAGGGCGCAGACTAGTGTCGCCTCCTGGTGTTAATTTCTGCTTCAGTGGTTGTAGTTTGGCGTGATCCACAAGGTGGCGCTACCGCAGTTCGATGGCCGCTGGGTTAGTGGCAATGCGTAGTGCGGGGGGGGGGGTTTCATACAGATGGCGCCACCGGGCAGGTCGGTGGGTTCAGTAAGGTCCTGTCTCACCCAAGAATTATCCATGTTAAACAATAACATGTACAAATTTTTTATTATTATTTTTTTTTATTGAAGATTTATACTGCCTATCATAGAATAGTCTTGTATTCACCATTCAACAGGTGTTCGATAGAAAGCCAGAGCCTACACTTTTAATGACCCCAAGGATTTGTTAACCTCCCACACCACATAGACATGGTATGAGAGCAACTGGCATTTGATGACATTGTGAGTTATACACAGCGGCATAAATCGAGATTGGCAGAGGTAATGGCAGGGGGAATCGAACCACTGACCTTCAGATTAGGAATCTGACCTAGAAAAAACACCACTAAAATTTGACGCAAAGATTGGTTGGTTGTTGGAGTTTTACATCCTGGCAATATCTAGGGTCATATCAGGACATGCATCGACTTGTGACAGTGCGCACTCATGGCGACTTCATAGTGCTGGGAAATCCGTCCGCAAGCACCCATATTCCACCCAGTCACATTATCCTGACACTGAGCCAACCAGTCCCTGCCCTATCCTAACAATGCCGAGTGCCTGGCTAGGAAGCAACAAGTATACATTTTAAAGTCATTCATTTGACTCAACCAAGGTTCGAACCCCACGATGTACCAAAAGGAGAGACGGACACTCAACTCATTCGGCCGTCCCGTCTGGTCACTTCTAGTCTGCACTATTTTGTTAGCGTTACATTAAACATAAAGGTTTTATAGAGCATTTCCACCTTTAACTGCCCTCTGATGGCAGTGGTAAAAACTAATGTTGTGGGGAGCGGCTCACTGCGCATGTTCCGTGGAAGAAAAGGTCTGTAATTAACCCTCCCCCCTGGTGCATCACAGCAGCACTGAAATACACCATATTAGCCAGTGTTAGCACTGACCAAACTCTTTTTGTTAAAGTTGCCTAGTCCGATGGTTTTGAGTTTCTGTCATTCTTTTTAGATAAATGTATTTGGCTGACCACAATAACTTTAGTTTGAAGTAACTTTGATTTAAAACGGCTAACCTTTCAGATGTTTGAAGTGCAAATATGCAAATTTAATTTTTGGCAAGCATGCCAAAACTCTGACACCATAGGCTTCTGCAGAAACAGGTTGTACTAAATAGTCTCAGTATTTTTCCTTCTATGTGGTGGCAAATCTTTAATAAATGCACCAGTATCTAAGTTATCTAGGGTCATATCAGGACAGGCAAATAAAAATAATAGCAGTAGACAATGCAGTAGGCCCTACACGTTATTTGGTACACGGCATTAGAACTATTTCCCCTCCGGTGGGCAAACGTCAGGTGCTCGGCAGTAGACAAGTCTCCCGCCCCATCTGTGGGGACATATGTTCTTATACACAGCACACACCTGCTTTACACAGCTCTGGAAATTAGGTGTTGTCTTCGGACTATAGTAGGGGGACAAAGAATTTAATTTTAAAGGGGGAAACTCTATCTGAACAAAAGGGGTACGGGGACCCGTCTCATGTGGTGACCGTGGTGAGAACGTCTAGTGGCCTAGTTTGCTTGTTTGAGTTTTACGTCCCAGCAACATCTAAGGTCACATCAGGACAGGTACCGACTTGTGACACTGCGCATTTATGGCGATTTTTATAATGCTGCCCCACTGGGAGACCAAGGCCGCTAGTGACTGTGACCCAATATCTCACACAGTCACATTATCCTGATACCGTGCTAACCAATCCTTGCCATATCCTATTTATGCCAAGTGCCAGGCTAGGAAGCGACAAGTATAAATTTCACAAGTCATTGGTTTGACTCGACTGGGAAACGAATTCCCGATCTCCCACACGGGAGGCCTGTGCTCTACCGATTCGGCCACCGCACCCGGTGACTAGTGGCCTAGTGATGGGTGCCGGCCGGCTGGCTGGCTTAAATGCTCATACATATTACATGGGTTTCTATCGCTACCCAAGGCAGAGGCAGAGAACACAGGCGTCTCTACACCAGAATGAAGAGCATTGCATTGTGGAATCTTTTCATATCCAGCATTTTTAAAAGGTCCTTCAAGGACCACATGGAAAGTATCAAATATAGGCGTGTGGGGGAGGGTCTGCTCCACCGTTGGGATAATGTGCTGCTGGTGCCATGCAGTAATATCCCTCTCAGTCATAGTATCATGATAATGAGCTAGCCAGTCATTTCCCTATCCTTGTAATACTGAGCCGGATTGCAGTAAACCGCTACTAAAAACAGAAAAATAAAATAGTTTCTAAAAACTATCCTATAAACATCAGGTGGTACCTTTGATACACAGGTACTTGCTGCTCTGCTTAATGACACCAGTACCATGCGGGGCCGCTAGGTTATAGTTCCACCGAAACTATTGGTTTGCACACACATAATAACAAACTATACAACTCTCCGATTCTAAAGCAAAGTACAACCACATGAACACAGCTGGGAGACGGTTCTGGGAACCACAGGGACACAACGGGCAGAGGGTTATGGGAACCACAGGGAGACAGCGGGCAGAGGGTTATGGGAACCACAGGGACACAGCGGGCAGAGGGTTATGGGAACCACAGGGACACAGCAGGCAGAGAATTATGGGAACCACAGGGACACAGCGGGCAGAGGGTCATGGGAACCACAGGGGCACAGTGGTTAGAGAGGTATGGGAACCACAGGAACACAGTGGGCAGAGGGTTATGGGAACCACAGGGACACAGCGGTTAGAGAGGTATGGGAAGCATAGGGACACAGCGGGCAGAAGGTTATGGGAACCACAGGGACACAGTGGTTAGAGAGGTATGGGAACCACAGGAACACAGTGGGCAGAGGGTTATGGGAACCACAGGGACACAGTGGTTAGAGAGGTATGGGAACCACAGGAACACAGTGGGCAGAGGGTTATGGGAAGCACAGGGACACAGCGGTTAGAGAGGTATGGGAACCACAGGAACACAGTGGGCAGAGGGTTATGGGAAGCACAGGGACACAGCGGTTAGAGAGGTATGGGAAGCACAGGGACACAGCGGTTAGAGAGGTATGGGAACCACAGGGACACAGTGGTTAGAGAGGTATGGGAACCACAGGGACACAGCGGTTAGAGAAGTATGGGAAGCACAGGGACACAGCGGTTAGAGAGGTATGGGAAGCACAGGGACACAGCGGTTAGAGAGGTATGGGAAGCACAGGGACACAGCGGGCAGAAGGCTATGGGAACCACAGGGACACAGCAGTTAGAGAGGTATGGGAACCACATGAACACAGTGGGAGACTGTTATGGGAACCACAGGGACACAGCGGTTAGAGAAGTATGGGAAGCACAGGGACACAGCGGTTAGACAGGTATGGGAAGCACAGGGACACAGCGGTTAGAGAGGTATGGGAAGCACAGGGACACAGCGGGCAGAAGGCTATGGGAAGCAAAGGGACACAGCAGGCAGAGGGTTATGGGAACCACATGAACACAGCTGGGAGACTGTTAAGGGAACCACAGGGACACAACAATAAGCAACACACGGCAGAATACAACAGGGACACAGCAGGCAGAGGGTTATGGGAACCACAGGGACACAGCGGGCAGAGAGGTATGGGAATCAGAGGAACACAGCGGGCAGAGGGTTATGGGAACCACATAAACACAGCTGGGAGACAGTTATGGGAACCACAGGGACACAGCGGGCAGAGGGTTATGTTATGGGAACCACAGGGACACAGCGGGCAGAGGGCTATGGGAACAACAGGGACACAGCGGGCAGAAGGTTAACACATATAGATAAGGATATGCTCAGCAAGCACACAGGTCATGGTACGCAGGTGGGGTGGGGTTGGGAGTTGTTTCTCCCACCTATTGTTTGTGCTATCTCGCCCACCACAGTGTTGTGGAGCTCTGCAACCAATAGGAGGGCAGCCAATCAGGGCAAGTTCTACCATACTCTCCAAGCAGATGTCTTTATACTAGTATATATTGCCAAACTAGTGATTATTACAGGATGCTCTACCAGGATGCTGTGTTGTCAGGCATGTGTTTTGTGTTCTGCTGAACTGTCACTATCATTCATAGGGAGGGTTATAACCATACACCTTATATATTAATGAGAATAACTATAACTGTGACCAAGGTGGGTTATTTGTGACATTCTGACGCGGTTTACGTCCGCTGTCAGTTAATTTGTTTGTTTGTTGGCGTTTTACGTGATGGCAACATCTAAGGTCATATCAGGATGGGCACCGACTTATGACAGTGCACACTGATTGTGACTTTTTTAGAGCTGCCCCACTGGGAAATCAGGCTGCCGGCACCATGACCCAATATCCCACTCAGTCACTTTATTCTGACACTGAGTCAATCAGTCCTTGCCATATCCTATTAATGCCGAGCGCCAAGCTAGGAAGTGACAAGTATCAATTTTAAAGTCATTGGTTTGACTCGACTAGCAACCGAACTCCTGACCTTCCGCACGCGAGGCCCGAGCTCTACCGATTAGGCCAGTGCGCCCCGGTCGCTTTCAGTTAAAGGTAGTGAGCGATAATAAAGTAGTCAGCTGTGGAGACACCATGTACACCCTGCTATCAGCTAGTACACATGAAAGGCAGTAAAGTAATGTTACTTTGTTAGCATACTTCATAAAACAAAAGAGATGTAGTCAACAGCAAACACATGTTTATAACAACGGAAACAGTCAGTGGCGTCATAACAGTCCCCACGGAGGCAGAGTGCTTTCAAATGGGCCTCAGCCTATAGCTTCGGCCCAGGGTGGGACAGGAATTGTTGTTCTCACTTGCCCAATCAGGCAGTGAGCAATGACATCACAGTAATCTCTGAATGCATCATACATGTCTTGCTATCAGCAGCTCAAGTAAAGGCAGTGGGTAATAAGGGCATCACATATACCCAGCTCTCGTGTAACGGTAGTGAGCGATAATAAAGCAGTCAACTGTGGAGGCACAATATATATATATACACCCAGCTATCGTGTAAAGGTAGTGAGTGATAATAAAGCAATCAACTGTAAAGGCACCATATATACCCGGCTCTCATGTAAAGGTAGTGAGCGATAATAAAGCAATCAACTGTAGAGGCACAATATATATATATACACCCAGCTATCGTGTAAAGGTAGTGAGCGATAATAAAGCAATCAACTGTAAAGGCACCATATATACCCTGCTCTCATGTAAAGGTAGTGAGCGATAATAAAGCAATCAACTGTGGAGGCACAATATATATATATACACCCTGATATCAGGTAAAGGTAGTGAGCGATAATAAAGCAGTCAGCTGTGGCATAAAGGATGCGAGAGATAACACTGCAGGCAACTGTGAAGCCGCCATATTGGACATCACTGTCTGACGGGGTAGGAGGTCGCGCGTCACGTGACAGTCCCACATTACGTCTACGGCCGACTGTTGACGTATCTATGACACCGCCCGTCACGTGACGACCACATTACGTCAGGGTCACGTGGGTACTTCGTTCCGATACAGCTAACTTCAGCCACTTTGCTGGCTCTACGAAGGACGGCACTAAACACTTAACAGTTCCAGTAGGGCTCCCACCAAAAATTAATCCAATCGCGAATTATAACACAATTAAAAGGATGCTTTAGTTTAACACAAACACATGATAACCGGCCTTTTGGGAACATTGACTATCTTTGCAACCAGACTTGCTGGAATCCTTTCTTGCTTGTGGGATGCTGTTTCAATTGGGGTACATTTATTTTTGTGGTGTGATGTGAGGCAGGGTTATCTTACTACAAACACGCCCCCTACCCACCCACCCACCCACGTGACAGTCATTCGTCCATCCATCTCCGTCCAGCCCACATTACTTCTTAATGTGTCGTACCCCCCCCCCCAACCCCCCGCACACCTCAACTCCATCATTCCTCCTGCACCCACCCCCACCCCCACCACCACAAATACTCGCCCCCACCCTGTCAACACTTACAGGCCATAAATACCGTCAGGCCAACAACGGGATGCTCCTTCTATTGGTGGTGCATCTATATTCTCCACTAACTAAAACTCATATCATAAAACACCACATACTCTTTGTTATTGTTGTTGTTGCTGCAACGATTTATTCATGCGGCAATACAACTAGGAAAGCTCCTCCCCCCCCACCCCCTAAGCAACTAGGAAAGCCCCCCTAAGCTACACGGTGGGGGGAGGGGGGGGGGGGGGGGGGGGGGGGGGGGGGGGGGGGGGGGGGGGGGGGGGGGGGGGGGGGGGGGGGGGGGGGGGGGGGGGGGGGGGGGGGGGGGGGGGGGGGGGGGTGGGGGGGGGGGGGGGGGGGGGGGGGGGGGGGGGGGGGGGGGGGGGGGGGGGGGGGGGGGGCAAAGGGGCATGTGATATGTCACGGCCCACCAGCAGGACAGCCCATGGGAGGGAACCTAGCCCACACTAGCAAGATAACTGCACTTCGCAATTACGTACGGGCCTATGACATGTAAATAGAATAGGCAAGTCTAGAATTAAGAGTAGAACAAAAGATATTATCAAGAAAACCCCCAAAAAACTAAAAGATTACTAACCACAAAATATAACAATAAGAATCACAAAACAATAACTGCCCAGCATTTAAAACAAGCCCGAACACTCGAGCTTATAAATTCACATCACACCAAACAAACAAATTCATATGAAGTCTTTTCTCAGCGTCAATTCTTTTTTAATTAAAAAAGAAATGGAAAGGGGAATTCATACACAATATCCAAATTTTCAACCTTAACCCAGGACATAGGCAATCTCTGAATCCGGATGCCCTGTTCCTGTCTGTAACCCCTTCCTTCTCTCTCTCCCTCCCTCCCTCCCTCCCTCCCTCCCTCCCTCCCTCCCTCCCCTCTATCCCTCCCTACACCACACCTCACACCCCACACCCCCAGAGATAATTCCAACATTGTGTGAGCAAAACTAGGAAGATTTTAACATCTTAATAGGAAGATAAGTTTTTGTGCAGCAACACATAGACATATTATGACATAGTATAATCAGACAATATATAATATGTATATATATAATTATATTATATACTTTTTCATACGAGTCCCACCATGTATCACACATATGTGTCTATGTGTCATCTTCTAGGCTCTGATTACCACCTTGAGCTGTGGATGGCTTTACGCTGCTGTAATAAGCTGATTTTGCCTTTCGTATTATCATAAAGTATTAGCTGATTTTTGTTTAGGTGGGTGAGAGTGAAAATGGGGAGATTTGCACATGGAATCACAATATCGGAAGAGAGTAGCCAAAATCGGAAGTCTTCCTACAAAATCGGGGCCATTGGCATTTCTGCGTGACCCCAATATCTTCGCAACTCTACTCCCACAAACCAGGAACTGCACTCGACTGGCACAACGCCCCAACAACTGTTGGCCTATCCATCAATGCTGGCGTGTCTTATCCTACGAGATGCTGACCCCGATCTGTCACATCCAGTTGCGGATAAGGTGCGAGAATCGCCTCACATATTACCCGTTGCCAGGATTTCATTCTGGATGAATGTTGTCATAGGTAACGGATGTCACAAGTAGGAAGAGTAGACATAACAGAAAAATAGGAGTAGCCTTGGAGTAAAAATGGCCGAACGATTTTCAATTGCTCATACTGTTAGGATTACCTTGTTTCCGATGCTGACATGTGCTACATACTAGACCAGACGGGATGACCGAATGAGTTGAGCATCCGTCTCCCATTTTGGTAGAATTGGGATTCAAACCATAGATTCGAACCATGGTCAAGTCAAACCAATGACTTAGAAATTGATACTTGTCGCTTCCTAGCCAGGCGCTCAGAATTATTAGGATAGTACAAGAACAGGTTGGCTCAGTGTCAGGATAATGTCACTGAGTGGGGTATCAGGTCGTGATGCTGGCAGCTTGGTCTCCCAGTGGGGCAGCACTATAATGTAACCATGAGTGTGCACTGTCACAAGTCAATGCCTCTCCTGATACGACCTTAGATGTTGCCCGAATGTAAAACTCCGACAACCAACAAGCTCCTGACCTTCCACACGGGAAGCTGGCGCTGTGCCGATTAGGCCACCACGTCCGGCGGCGATGCGGGCGACAAATGCCTGCAGTGGGCGCGCTATGCGTACAGCGCACACGCCCGACACCAGCGCCACCTCCCGGCACCTGTAGCACGCATGCGCACAACGAAGCAGCATCCAGCCAACCACCAAACAAAGGCAGCAAGCTGGAGAAGCCTTTTGTTTGTTTGTTGTTTTACATCCTAACAACATCTGATGTCATATCAGGACGGGTACCGACTTGTGACAGTGCGCACTCATGGCGACTTTATAATGCTGCCCCACTGGGAAACCAGGCCACCAGCACCATGCCCTGATATCCCACTCAGTCACATTATCCTGACACTGAGCTAACCAGTCCTTGCCCTATCCTGTTAATGCTGAGCACCAGGCTAGGAAGCAACAAGTATCAATTTTGTAAGTCATTGGTTTGAGTCGACTGGGAACTGAACTTGCAAACTCCCGATCTCCCGCACGTAAGGCCCATGCTCTACAGATTCGGACAAGGCGCCCAGTACAACTGCAGGCAGACATAACAAATAGTTGACCGGGAATTGAACTCCTGATATCCCGCTCGGGAGGCTTGCGCTCTACCGATTCGGCCTTTGTGTCTGGTGTGGACAGACGTAGAGAGGGGCAGAGAAAACAAGAAAGAACTAGAGAAAACAAGGAAATTTAAATTGACTTCCGGTAAATTTACCACGATTCTCTAGCAGTCCTAAATAAAGCCTTAAGGGCTTCTCTGCTTATTTGTTGTTGAAAAACCCCAATAATAAAATATTTTAGAATATAAAAAAATAACCCTTGGAATTCTGTGAAAACTTGATTTTTTATTCCTGATAAATAAATATAAACACACCGTTTATAAGTATATCCCCCTGTTTGCAATAATTGTTATTCACCCTGTTTCCTAAATATACCTACTGTTTATATTTAGAAATAATCAATTAATCTGCGCGAAGGCAGTCTGCTAAAGTAGTAACCATGGAAACCAACTCATCTCCATCTTCATCCATCACAATACTCTATACAACTATATGATTGAGGCCTGCAAATTTTATCAGCACTCGCCCGCCACTAACCAAGATGGCGGCATGCTCCACCATCCGTTGCTAGGGGCGCTGCAAGAATAACGCACCGTCATCTGTCTTCGCATACCGGAAGCAGTGGTTGAATAGATAGAGCGCATGCCTCCCGTGCGGAAGGTCAAGAGATCAATTTCCAGTCGAGTCAAACCAATGACTTAAAAAAATTATACTTTTCGCTTCCTGGCGCTCACCATTATCAGTGTCAGGATAATGTGACTGATATCAGGTCATGTTGCTGGCAGCCTGGTCTCCCAGTGGGGCAGCACTAAAAAGTCACCATGAGTGCCCAATGTCACAATTAGGTTTCCATCCTGATATGACCTTAGATTTTGCCAGGATGTAAAACTCCAACAACCAGCCAACTCATTCCACACACTATGGTAACACCGTATCTACTACTAGAACTACCGACCCCCCCCCCCCCTCCCCTCGGGCTCAACAAGTACTTTTTTCTCTATATTTCCCTGTCCCCTTTTTATCTTGTGATGCGGTATTAATTTAGCCTTAGGGGTTCAATAATTACATGGAAAAAGAGACTGATGTCGATAAGAAGCCTCTTCACACCAAAGCAATTACAGTGGCACTAGTCAGGGTCTGCATGGTCTGGCACCCAGGGACTATATTAATTCTATAGAAGAATCATATACCTTATAAATGCAGCAAATGCACATTTTGTATACATTGGTAGGCATAACGTACACATATATTAATCCATAACATATACTTAATCCATACATACACACACACACACACACTATATAAATATATATATATATACATTAAAGAAATCCCGGGCGCGAGTGGTAAAAAAGCGCGCCTCGAGTTCGGATTAGCGCCGGTGGCGGCGCCACCAGTTGTAGGGATGGTGGGGCCAGACACAGAGTATGACATCGCATGGCAAGTAATAAGTAATAAGTAATAATAAAAAGAATTCCATTCCGCACCTTTATACTCGCATAATTGATTATACATCACTTTTTTTTAGTACTGATATGTTGATATGGATAGCTTACACATATCTTAATCATAACATATTTAATACATTAATGTGCATTAAATATATACACATATATGTTTAAAAAAATACTATGCATATAAGATATATGTATAATATACATATAAACAAATAACTGGATATATATATATATCAATATATACATAAATCAACATATGTAATGTATGCATGTGTATATCTATATTGTATATATATCTGTGCATACTTTAATCGAGTACTTAGAAAGAACAAAAAAACAAATAAATGAATAGTGATTTAATTGGTCGATAATTTTTAATGTTTAATTTCTCCCCCCCCCCCTCCTTACTTCACATATAAGACACATATCTTATTGTTGTGGGGTTTTTGGGCCATGTCTTTTTATCCCCACTCTGTGCCCTTAAACTACACCGTAACCTAGCTACCGGATCCCGGATCTACGCATTCCACAGCAAAAGAAAAAAAACAAACAATTAAATCTTATGCCTGTTCACTTGACTAAAGGCCCTGTCACATAATGACACATCTCGCAAGCATGCGGCCAACGTGTGAAATCACTTTTTTATGTTGAGAAGCGCAAAACTTTTCGGCTTGGGGGGCAACGTATGGCTAACGTGCTTCCAGGTGAAAAATGCCCCATTATGCTCACGGTGCAGGTGAACGTTATATATGTTATTCGATCGCCAGAACTACGCCTCATATATTACATACGTCAAGACACACCAGAGAAACGCTAAAGGTATGTTAAACGTATGCTAAATGTATGTTAGACATACATTAGACTACATGAGATGTATGTTAGATGTACATTAGACATACATTAGATGTGCATTAGACATACCTTATCCATACGTTGTTAGTTCATGGACTGTACGTTCCCACTGCCTTTAACCTAGGTGAACTTAGTGAACAACGTTTGTCTAACGTACGTCTAACGTACATTGACATATGCCTAACGTATACATAATGTACGGCCGACGTAAAATCCACACGTTGTCAAACTTTGTCGTATGTCGAAATTGCCGACTCCCTAATGCGCGACGCCAATTCTCAACGAACGTCGACGTACATTGACGTATACCAACGAGCGCCTAACGCATGCTCTTTGCGCTTGTAGAATTATCACCTGAAGCATGGAGAAGGATAGAAAGGCAGCAGACGCCATTGAGGTGAGAACAAAAACCCACACACATACACAAATAAATCCCAAAAAAACTACTCCACCTCTATCAAGCAGTTTGACTGTGCATGTCAGATTTGCTATGCGCTTCAGTATAGTTTCAGATTCTTGCTTTTGTTTGCATACTGGGGTGTTATGTCCTATCAAAGCCTCATGTCAGCACACACGTTGGTTGGTTGTTGGAGTTTTACGTCCTGACAACATCTAAGGTCATATCAGGACGGGTACTGACTTTTGACAGTGCACACTTACAGTGACTTTATAGGGCTGCCCCACTGAGAGACCAGGCCACTGTCACCATGACCCGATATCCTACACAGTCACATTATCCTGATACTGTGCTAACCAGTCCTTGTCCTATCCTATTAATGCTGAGCGTCAGGCTAGGTAGCGACAAGTAACATTGCCTTGCCTCTGCTCGGATTCGAACTCCAGATCTTCCGCACGGGCAGCCTGCGCTCTACCAATTCGGCCACCGTATCCAATCCAGTCATCATTGAATGTATAGGTCTCACTGTCACCCGATATTTCTTCAATAGTTGTAGTACTTAATTATCAAGTCATCAATATAAAAAAAACATATTCGCTCAATTCTTCCCTTTTTTATGAAATGCATACACTCATCCAAGTAATCAGTGTTTCTTGGCAGGCTACGCACATACACTAGCTGATATCATTCCGTGGACCAACTTTAATCAAAATTTAATTAGCAGCAATTACCTGGGCAGCTATTATTAGGAACAAAACAGCCAGAATATTGCCTGACAATATGATGATGGGACGCCTCCTGGTGAGGGCTGCCAGAACCAGTGGTTTATTGACACTTTTGTGTTTGTTACTTCTTTCTCTCCACATAGACAGGTAGGCGCAAGTAGGGTAGTGACATCAGGGAGCCCAGGTGGTGCAATGGTTGGAACACTGGTCCGAAATGCAAGAGATGTGGGTTCGATTCCCACTCTAGGCGCAATATTTCCCATTTACATCACCCTCCACAATAATAGTTATCAACAACAACATTGTAGAATCACAAAACCGTTGGCATAAGCAATTAAAAATAATAGTTACATAACATCTTATACATGCTCATATTTGTCATCGTCAGTGGGCGACCAGACCAAATGAGTTCAGCATTCAAACCCATGGATTTGAACCCTGGTCGAACCGAGGACTTAAAAATGAATACTTGTCACTTCCTAGCTTGGCACTCGCCATTAATAGGACAGGGCAATGACTGGTTAGCTCAGTGTCAGGATAATGTGACTGAGTGGGATATCAGGTCATGGTGCTGGTGGCCTGATTTCCCAGTGGGTCAGCACTATAAAGTCGCCATGAGTGTGCACTCTCACAAGTCGGTACCTGTCCTGATATGACCTTAGATGTTGCTAGGACGTAAAATAACAACAACCAACCAACCTTGTCAGTGGTGATGTTGGTGGCTGTTGCACTCTATTGGTGATGGTTGGTGATTGTGGCTACATTGCGTCTACATTGCGTCTACATTGCGTCTACATAGCGTCTACATAGCGTCTACATTGCGTCTGCTGCTGGTGCAGACG